>PVKB01003946.1:0-168318 GCA_004027205.1 Ctenodactylus gundi | reverse complement strand
TAATAATTTGTCATTGCCTTCTCCTTTCTTACACTCTCATCCCCACCTCTTTCCACTCTCCACAAATTTCTTGTGATTTTTCCAAATTCTGTTTAATTTTAATCTGCTCATGCTTTGTTATTTAACTCATTTTTTTCCTGATCTAATTCTCTGCTTTTCCTCGTTTTTCTCTCAAAAACTAAATCTCATGTTAGATGTATGACTTATCTCATGTCTCATGACTAAAACAGATATTCCTGAACCCTGCCGCCAGCTTACCCTCTCCTGCAGGGCAAGTTAAAGGAATATGTGCTACTTTATCTTACGAATTGCAATCCATAGAATCTCTCGATGTTATGACTTCCTACATTGTCAACATTTAATTTTGCTAGTTCCCCTAAATGAATCCTGCCTATCTATTTTTAACAAGCTTCAGGCGGTAAAAGTTAGAACGAAAATGTCTTGTTCTTTCTAATCAAATGCTCTTAGGCAAATGTTAAAGCATATTGCATTTGCCATCCAACCCACCAGCTATTTTTCTTTCTTAGAGAAAACATCTAAAGTAAACCTAACCTAAAGCCATGCATGTGAAAAATGACCCTCACACCAAGTTTCTCAATTTACATAATTAAAATACATACTAAAGACTTTCATGTATATCTCTCTAAAATTATTATGGACTTAAATTTATGACACAATGTCATACTCTGAAGTTACATACCAGAAATATAATTATTTTAAATGTGCTTGGTATAATATTCTTATTATTTTCTGTAGAACTATTACAATATCAACCAACATTATTTATCATACTTATTATAATAGCAAATAGTATTACCTTTATTTTCTCCTGTTTGACACAGATATTAATAGATCTTTTCAGAGCGCTTTAATAAAATATATTAGGATGGGTATTTTATAATTAAAATGCACAGAAATTATATTGATCACAATTCTGAAAGCAGGAACTCCAAGATTGAGATGTCAAGAGATCCAGTATTTGCTGAAGGTTCATACTGTCCTTCAAAAACTATATTTTGGGTAATCCTTTCTTGGGGCACTTTCAAGCTCATAGAAGCCCTGGTTTCTCTGTCCTTGTTTGCAAATTGAAACTGTCCTTTATGTAATGTACAGAAAAATATATGATGCTTAGTCGCTGTGTCTTCATAGGCAGAAAAAAATAAACAAATAAGTTACCTCTGCTTTATTTTATAAGGGCACTCCCGAAATTCTCCAGTGTCCTACCTTCAGGTACATGTGGGCACTAAGTTTCATCATACACATTTGGGTGGACAAAGACATTCACTCTATAGCAGAACATGGAAAAATACTCTATCTTATATTTTACAATCAAAACACTCATATGTATGCTTGATTTTACTGAAATTTCATGATGAATTATAGAAAAAGGAAAGCAGAACCAGCATCCTCAGTTTTGGGCTTACAAACATCATAGCATACATTAAATAAACGGAAATAAAAATCATTTCTAGACCAAAGCCATTCCAAACTGAGAGGGAAATTAACAAAATGTAGCACAGAAAACCCTGGATCAGCCTTGCCCATAAATTCACTGACTCACAGACAAATCCGAGCCAAATTCCTTTGTAAGAAATTCTACAACTAATTAAAAAGCTCTTGCGTTCAAAGTGAATACAAAAGCAGATCCAGTGAAGTCAGCAGAGAGACTTGCAGCACTCTTTTACCAAGGTCAGTGCCTGTGGCACTGAACATCAGAAAGGTGAGTTCTAAGCCCAGCTTCTCTCATTAGGAGAAGGAGTTGGTTCATGACATGGCCATATTTTCTCTCCGTACTTTTTCTACACCCAGAGAAGAGGCCTCTGTTTCAAACGTCATGAACACTAATAGGACTGATAACAGCCAGCACAGATGGCAGAGAATACAGACCATGACGGACTGAACAGTTGCCGTAAACTTCTGCTAAACTCAGTATAATGTAAGCAGAGGAAAATGTGAGTTTTCAGCTTCTCCTTGGGGAGGAAAAGTTTGTCTGTGGGCTCAAGGGCCTATTTTCTTTAAAGCCATGTGGGAAAAAAAAATGATTTCTACCCTGCCGATCTCAGAAATTAGTTACCTGGGAGGGGGAGAGACATTTGACATAGCCCTGCTGCCCGGGCTCAGGGCAGAGATGGTTCATGAAAAACCCATACATCTCTCTGAGAAGATAAAGAGTTGTGTGGTCTGTTCAATGACCAGACATCTCTGGGAACTGTCCAAAGTACTTTCTTAGATATCAACAAGTAACCAAGGTGTACATTAACAGAAATAGCAATAATAATAATAATAATAATAATAACTCTTTTGGAATAGTGCAGATATCTAAAGGGTCCCAGGAATCCCTGGCTGGGCTGATGGATGGCAGTCTTCTCCTTTATGAGGTCAATTCATAAGGAATTTAGTTCACAGAACTAAGGAGAAATAAGGAATACTGGTAGGAAAATATACTCCAAACAAAACAGCACGGTAAATATCCAGAATCTGTTGTGAGGGGAAAAAAAGGTGTATGATTTACCTGTCAGAGAATTCAAAGTAGCAGCCCTAAAGATGTTCACTGAACTCCTGGGAATAATTCATGAATGGAGTAAGAATTTCAACAAGGAGACAGAACACAATTGTTTCAAAGCAGCAAACACAAATAATTAAGACAATGAACATAAAACTGAACTGGAAAATTCACTAGAAGTGTTCAAGAAGAAACCACATCAAGGAATTTTTAAAAAATGAATTCAAAGATAGGCCTCTGAAATTCCTTTACTCAAAACAAGTACAATTTTCCTTTCCTTTCTTTTGTTTTTTGTTTGTTTTGTTTTGTTTTGTTTTGTTTTGTTTTGTTTTGTTTTGAGTCCTGGGATTACAGGTGAGTGCCACAACGCCTGGCTGATGGGTGCTGAGAATTAAACTCAGGCCCTTGAATAAGCAGACGCTTCAATTGATTATTCCTCTGGCCCCCAAAAATTGAAAGTTGAAAAAAAAATTAAAAGATTGAAAATATGTAAAGGATTTTTGAGACCTAATCAAATGGGTCGACACATGGAAAATTATACAACAAAAAATATAAAGAGTACCAAAGAATATTAGTCACTGTATGTGAAAACATTATTTCTTAAAATGACATACTGTCATTCTTTAATGTCCTTTTCTTCTTTGTAAAAATGACATTTGGCAATATGTAACAATATAAATAAATATCTGTCTGGCACTTTATGCTAGGTAATACAAGCCAGTCATAATAGGCCTAGTTCTGTGAGAGCCCGCTTGTATGAAGTGTAATTAAAGAAGGAACTGCATATTACCAGGGCCTGGGAATGGAAAAAGAGGAAATGGATAACTAATTAGCAGAAAGTTTAAATTAAGGAATGTTAATAAATCCACAGATATACAGGAGAACATTTTATGTACAGCAAATAAAATTGTACTATTGTTTAGAATTCTCTTAACTGTATAACTATAATAAAATGATATTTTACAAAAAAATTCAAAATTCATATTTGGCACACTTTTCTATTTATGATGTCAATCACCACAGAGCAGCTTTTGGTGTATTTAATTATTTCTAATTCAAGGAGCCATTTAGTAAAAGAAACTTAATCTTTGTATATTACTACTTGTCATTGCATTTTTAATTTTTCATAAACATAAAATATAATATGCTTTAAATTCTTGACCAATATACCATAGTCTGTACGTAAAAAAATACTTCAAATTTTAGTTTTAGAATCAGTTTCAGAAACATTTCTTTTGTGTAGGAAAGCATTTTTCTTTTCACAGGAAAAAATAACTTTTGTTAATCTTATCGTGTGAGCCTTTAGTATAAATAAGAAAATATTCCTAATATATTTCTTATATGCAAAAAATAATTACATCTGAATGTTTTTTATTTAGTAAAAAGTTCTAACAAACCAGTCTAACTTCTTCCTAAATCAAGTAAAATTATTTTAGCAATACTGAGAACAAATATTTGCATGCTTTTTCTACTTTTATTCGTTTCTAAAGTACAGTGTATTTAAAATATGAGTCAAGGGCTGGAAGACTAGAACACGTGCCTAGTATCATAGTTATTGATTCGTTGCTGAGACAAAATTCTGGGGGCACCCACATTTAAAGGAGGATTTTTTTTAGCTCACAGTTTCCGAACGTCCCACACAGTCCATTCATAGGCAGCCAGGAACGGTGGTAGCGCATGGCAGCGGCTGGAGAGCTGCTCATGAACTGCTCCCGGCATTGCTGTCACAAGCCAAACCAGGCAGGAGCAGAGTAAGGTGTGCAGACAAAGGAAAGATACGAGCCTTACGCTTCTTCTTTTTTCCTTTAATTACTTCAAGCTGCCAGTTGGGGCCTTCCTCCTAGGATGGGGCCCATTCCTCACTTCCTGGCCCAGAAGTCAATAACAAACACGAGAAAACTCTGCCATCATAGGCAATTCCCAGTCTTAGCTAGTTGACACAATCTTTCCAGGTTAGACCGCAAGCGTCTGCTGCTTCCAGCCACACAGTCCCACAGTGAACCTACCACATCCAAATACATGAGGCTTTGAGGGGTCATTCCAGATCTGAACCACAGTACCTAGCAGGCATAAGTTGCCAGGTTTGACTCCACAGCAATACATAAAACCAGACATTGTGCTGCAACTGTAACCCCAGCATTCACTTGGGAGGCTGTGACAGGATGATTGCTTTTGGTTCAAGACCAGCCTGGCCTACACAGTGAGTTCCTGACAAGCCTGGACTAGAGAAAAAAAAGAAAAAGAAAAGAAAAGAAATAAAAATATTTATGACTCAAAATAGAAGCTCTCTGATAGCTTCGCAACGTTGCCACATGGATAGTTGTCATAGGAACAATACAACGATGCTCCAAGGGTGGTTTATTGATTAGGGTACTAAGAGAAACAGAGTTAATAGGATTTATAGAGACAAAGGGAACTCATTTGGAGGGTTTACAACTTTGAAGAGACAGATAGTTCAAATCAGCCTTGCACACATGGGAGAGCTGGAGGGTTCACTAGCCACTTGGTCTGTGCCAAAAGGACACCATTCTGAGGCTGCAGGACAGCCAGTGTGAGCCCACAGTGGATGTTTGTCCAAGAAAACAAAATGAAGACCCGGGAGACTGATGCTAACCTGTAAAGTGAAGCCCTGAAGAAGCCAGAATTTTCATGCTAAAGCTCCAAGGTAGGGCTTTTTAAAAATAGCTGTGACAATGCACCTTCTTCCCTCCATCACTGAGTTCAACACCCCGTTTTAGGGGCCTGTCCCTGCCACTTCTTGGCCCTCAAGTAAACAGCACACATTTGAAAGCTATTTCCTGGGCATTCCCCAGTTGCAATAAGTTGACACTTTGTCCAATGGCCATAGATGGAGAAAAAAAAATATATTTGTTCTTTGACTAGCCTAGTGTAGTGAGTTTAATAATGTTTGACAAAATTCATATCTATAAGAAACCTAGGAAATACTATCTATTTGAAATAGTGTCCTTGCAGAAATCAGCCAACTGTCCTGAAATAAATCATCCAAGGTTAGAAGAGGGTCCTAAACCCAATGACAAATACTTTTATTTATTAAAAGATGCAGAATTTTCCAGAAACTCTAAATAGATGTAGCAAATAAAGATGTCATGCCACTTTTCTCCACAACTGTAAATATCTTTATTAGTATGGTTTTGTTATATGTAATAGTTACATTGAGGTTACGGAATGAGCACACATACACATCACATAATGATCACATTTATTCGCCCTTTCCTTTTCTAACCCTACACACCCTCTCCCTTTTCACAATTCCATCTATTGCCCTGCATCCTAACATCTCTCTTATATGCTTGTCTTGCATAATTAGATTTTGGGATCCTCATATTAGAGAAACCATGCAGCATTTAATCTTCTGTGACTGATTCCTTTTACTGAGCATATGGTCTGGAGATGCATCCATTTTCCTGTAAATGAATCACACTTATCTCTATTTATGGAAGAATGATATTCCACTGTGTGTGTATATACAACATTTTCTCTATCCTTTGATCTGTTGACAGACTTTTCTGCATTTTCTATAATTTAGTTTTTATGGCTTGCACTACTATAAACAGGTGTGTGCATGTTATATGATGCTTTGAAAATCTTTCATAAATATACCTAGAAGAGGTATAGGTGGGTCAAGTGGAATATCTATTTTCATTCAATATTTTGAGGAATATTCATATTGGTTGTGCACTTTACAGTCCTGTCAGCAACATAGAAGTTTCCTTTTTTGACTACATCCTTGACTCAAGATTTTCTAATATCCCAGTCTTCGTTAGGCAAAACCAGCACTGTTAAAATGACCATACTACCAAAACTAATATAGAGATCCAAAGCAATGCTTATCAAAATATAGACACCATTTTTCACAGAACCAGGAAAAACAATCTAAAACTTCAAAAGGAACCAGAAGAGACCTTGCCAAATCAACCCTGGCAATAAGTCAAAAGCAGGTGCCATCACAATTCTGGACATTAAGTTATATTGTAAAGTTGTAAAGCAATAGTGATTTTTAAAAATATACTAAAGCGCAAAAACACACGGGATGATCAATGGAACAGAATCGAGGACCCAGAGACAACCTCAAGCACCCTCATCCATTTGATGTTTGACGAAGAGGCCTAAAATATACACTGGAGAAAAGAAAACTTTTTATCAAATGGTGCTGGGAAAACTGGTCATCCATATGTAGAAGAATGAATCTAGACCCACGAGCGTCACCTTGTACTAAAATTAAATCAAAATGGATCAAAGACATAGATTGAATAGCTCTGAATGTGCTAGAAGACAAAATAGGTAAAACTCTTGAAGACAGGAGTGGGCAAGGATTTTCTCAATAGGATACCGAGATTTAACAACAAGACTTAACAACAGGGATGGTTTCAAATTAAAAAGCTTCTGCACTGCTCCCCTGTTACCTTTAGCCAAGGTATGCAAACAGCCAATGGAACCTAGAAGAAACAGGAAGAACTCTTCTCCAGAGTACCCGGGGGAGAACAAGACCCACCTACCTGTCTTATTGATTTCCGACTTCCAGTTTCCAGACCTCTAAGTCAAATTTCTATTTTTTTTTCTAGAAATCAATTTCTGGTACTTTGCTATGACAATTCTGGGAAACAAATACATATCATATGGATTGATTTGAAGGAAAATCTCCCTAAGAGACACTCTGAATCCAATGTGATAGTTAATTGCAGTTATTACAGAAACTCACTCAACTGGTGTGTAGTAGAGGGGGAGTCCAGCCAGCCATGAACAGAAAGAAAACACTGCCTACTAGTAGGTGCCATCATTTCTCTCTTCCCTGCAGTAAATTACATCCAAGTTCAATGGAAATTGAAATCCAGTCTTTTTAGCAGACAGGTGTTTGTTGCCTGTGATCTCTTCAACAACCATAAGGCTCGGTGGGTAGATCTGTCCAAGATCCTGTCAGTGCCTGCCTAAAATACTCAATGTTCTCCTAAATGGTCTCTCTGACTCGCTACTCATCTGCACCTCAGTCTCTGTGAAGTCACCAAAGTGATCTTTTCAAAGAATAAACTGTGTTAAGCTGTTCCTCTGGTCTAAACTTTCCAGAGTTCTTCAAATTCTACTCAGAATAGAAGTCAAAATTAAAAGTGATTCAAAATTTCTGAGCACTTCTCCTTACTGCCTAACTCTAACCACATTAGCCTTTGTACTGTACCACATCAGAGTTGTTTCTGCCCTAGCTAGGCTTCCAGGCACCTTTTTGGCAACACCCACAGTCCACACAAAGCCCCCAGCAGTACCTCTTTCCTGAAGAATCCTATCTTAGGCACCTATTTCAAGCAGCAGCTCCTTTAAAACCCTAACTTCTCAAGTCCTTCAGTTCCTCTCTACTCCACATCACTGTTTATAAAACATATTTCATCTTCTATTATAGAAAATTATAATATAGAACTATATTTGTTTACTATATTTTTTATGTCTTTAACAAGAACAAAAGCTTCATGCAAAATAAGAGGCACAGATCACAACTCTTATGGAACTTAAAAAGAAAAACAAAGTGAAACAGGGGGATCCGGAGGGGAGGGCAGGAGGGGTGGGTAGGGGGCAGAACAAAAGGAGAGTGGGAAAGTTCTTGCCACCTTGACAAGATACATAGGTGCACAAAATGCTCAATGTCATTGTAAAATTTAAATTTTGCACTTACACGTATCAATGAAATGGGAAAAAAGAATGTTTGCTTTCTTTTCAGCTGATGTACCTATGGTGGAGTGTCTGTCTCATTGCTGCTGGTCACTACATATTAGTGAGATGTTTCTGTGGAACGACTAACAGATATACTTCCCACAACTGATTTTACCATTCTCCAGCATTAAAACTAACAAGTGCGTTAGCGGAAGGAAATCACATGGGAAGTTGTTTCTCTATAATTAATAATTTGTATGATTATAGCATTTATTGTTTTTCTTTTTACATTAATTTGCTCGTGAACTTTAATGATACAACTTGAAACTGAAAATAGATACATACTTCCATCATTTGGAGAGAAAATAAAGAAAAACAGACAGGAGCAATTTGAGTAGCTGAGAAAGTAATGAAAGGCAATGACATTTTTTCATGTCTGGGTAGAGATACACCATAGTCTAATGTTATCCCACATGAACTTATTTTCACTCAAAACAATTTAATTCGACTTTCTGAATATTATGTAGCAAAATCTAGACTTTCATGGGTTATTTTGCTGCTTTTTTTCCTATACTTTTATCAGTTGTATCAATATTGTTGTAATGAGTCTAGAAGTCTTTCTTTCCTTGTTTAAGCTACTTAAATTAAATATAATAAATCACATTAATTGATTTTATGGGTAAATTTTAGAGTGATCCAAATATTTCATGACAGTAATTTTACATAGCATCAATATTTCAAAATCAATCTTTCTTCTTCATCTGGACTATTTGCAAACTCAGGTTTCTAACCTCATTTGCATCTCTTTGATAATTCATCAACTTTTCCTGATCACTTTCACTTAAAAATACAAGCCTATTTCCATTCATTTTGCATCTATAAATATGTCCTCAGTCACTTTCTTCCAGAACGATGAAATACATGCCTCTTCCTTCTTGACTTGGCTCCTTTTAAATTCACATTTTTGTTTGCTCTGAGATAATGTGAACAGACCCAAACTTCCCATTTTCAAAATTGAGCGGGAGCCTCTTATAGAGTTCTGTATTACCCTAAATATCTTGCTTGCCTTCCCATTTGTCTGACTTCCTTTTATCTCCCAATCCATTTCATGATCCAGTTTAAAATGCCTATCTCCCCGCGACATACAGCTATCCGCACTCTCGTTTAATTTCACTCCCAATTCATCTGCTCCTTTGCACCGTTATAACTTTTTTTTTTAACAGAATAACATTTTCTGCCACTTCCAATGATTATTTTGGTGTCTTCTGTATAATCAGCATTCTGTGTCCTTTAAGCCCTGGTGTAAAACAGTTTCTGAGGCTTGTCCTCAGAATGTCTTTTCTATGCAATTTAATTTCTACTTGGCTCATCAATTAAAATCTCCACACAGGCAAGTGTTCTATAATTCATACAATTTCATATTATTGTCTTTTTTTTTAGTATACATGCGCTTTAAATACTATTTTCACAGCTCTCCACTGTATGGATAGAGAAGACATTAATATTAATAGAAGTGTTGTTTCGACAGTTCAGTGATTATTTTTCATGTACTTTGGTCTTATTGTTCTTGATGGTTTAATTGTATTATTTCATAAGGGAACCAGTATATCTCAAATTCGCTGTTACTTATTGTTATAACTTTACAAATTCATTGCTTTCACATATTTATTTCTCATAATTTATTTTCTGATTGTAAACTGTTCCCTAAGGTAAGAAATATGAAGGGAAGCAGCATAATTGTGAAATTTTACAAATTTTAATATGTATGCATATTTATAAACTAATTCCTGTTTAGCAAATATACATTGCATATCAAATGTAAACTTAAAGAAGATTATTTCTTACAGTTAATTGTAATGGCTCTGATATTGTGAGCTATACTTTCAGTGAAGGATATGATATAACCTAGCTTAACCTGATATTAAAGAGAAGTCACTAAAATAAAGAGAGAGAGATAAGAAAAAGTGTCAGAAGTGTTAGGGTTCCTAAATCTATTAGCCTAATTAATGCTCCTGTGAAAAATGAAATAGAATTTTTTTCAAATGTGGAAGATTCTTGGAATAAGTAAATATGTAGGTAGTATTAGTGAAAGAAGGAAAAGTAAGTGCTGAATGATGAAAATTCTCTCCCATTTTACCTTCGATTTTTTTAGAATGACTGAGAATTAGACCTATCTCTGGAAACTAGGCTTAACTCTGAAAAAGAATTTAGTTCGCTCGTGTAGTAAACATTGTATTGGTAAGAAGAAAAACGTAAGTAAGGTGAAATGATAAACTACCAACTAAAATACCTTATGCAGTTCAGATGACGCTATACTACCACAATATTTTGCTAATTTGAAGCAATACATGTATATTTATATACAGCTAACTACAAAGAATTGCTAAATACACAAAGACTAAAACTTGAATTAAGAAGAACAAAATAAACAGGAAAAGGTGAGTTAATGAAGTCATGTAAGTATTAGAAACTATCATTAATATTTTCAATATTGTAAGAAAAATATTGTCACATTTTATAATAAAATAAAGAATATTTCAATGATTAAAATTTTCTTGGAATTTTAAAACTGATAGTACAAAACCACAATATCAATATTAAAAGTGACATTTAATGGGGCTAGAAGCACACCTCAGTAATCAGGAAGTTTCTCTAGAAAGCACTAAGTCCCAAGTTTTGATCCTGCAGCACCACAGAAACTGGGCATGATGGCACATACCTGCAATTTCAGCACTGAGAAGGCTGAGTCAGGAGGATTTGCATGAGTTGTAGGCAAGCCTAAGCTACAATGGTGACTAACAGACCCTCCTGGACTGCAGAGTAAGATTCTGTCTCAAAAGCATGTTTAGAGTAGTTTAAAAAGTTCATGAAAAAAGAATATGAAATGTAAATTAATTTTTATATGTAATGTTTTTTCAAACCCTGCATACAGGATTTAGCACTTCCCAAAGATTGGAAAAAATTAAATGGAGAAAATGATCAACAAATTGCTAGATTCAAAGAATGCTCATAGTCAAATTAAATGATATCACCAACTATTTACTACAATTGACAAAAATAAATAATATTACAAAAATACACATTTGTGGGTTATTACATCCACATGCATAATGACAGGGTTAAAAAGTTCTAGAGAGAACACAAGTCACATACTGACTTTCAACCAAAACAATTTACATTCAGAAAATGAGGTTTAAGGCTGTGATCAAAATAACTGTATCCGTTAAAGATCTTGGAAGTTTCTTCTCCAAAGAATAGCTAAAAATCAGTCAGTGGAGAATGCATTCTTCAAATACAAGAACAAATCTAGAGAAACGTTGACAAAGAAAAATGTCAGGAATAACAGAAGGACGAGTAATATTCCCAGTGTGGAGAATGGCAGTATCAGACTGAGACCTTTGTCCCAGATGTGGGGGACAAGCAGCTCCTGATGGACTGGTGTCACTCTGATGAAACTCCCTCTGAAGACTAAGATGGTCAGTGCTACTTTACCATGTTTCCGTTCTGAGGATCAAATAACCAGGGGAGCCAGACTGGATTCATTTCTACACCTTGCAGTGACCACACCTTAAGGAGATCCTGATCTCTAGTCTCTATTGCCCAGATCACTGCAAGTCATTTATCTTATTGTAACAAATGTGTCTGCTTTCTTCTTCTGCTGCTGCTGCTGCTCCTTCTTCTTCTTCATCTCATGAGAGTTGAAGTGAGGCTATAGTGAATTTGGAGGTATAAAATATAGAGAAACATATTTCCACTGATAATAGTACTTCTATCATTAGGGCCATTAGAAAGGAAACGAACTGTAGTCCAGCCCAGTGTCCTGACTATGATAATGCCTGTTATTATGTTGGAATTTATGTTTTTAACAATAACAGAATATTACTTCTCCAGGCTTATAATCTCTCATCTCTGAAGTGAAAGTAATTTTAGTTCTTAATTCATACAGCTTTTCTTTTCCAATTCCTTCTTTCCATATATACTTCATCATGTGTATGATTTTTGTCTCAATGGACAACACCATTTTATATTATGGGTATTAGCATCAGTATGACATGCCACAATAATCTATTCTTAACATTTCATTATAGAAAAAAGTACTTTAAAATTTCCTCTGCAACATTCGCTATCCCAACTCTATTAAATATCAGCTCTTTAGAAGATCATGAGAGAATCTCCCAATGAAAATTCTAACAACTCCCAAGAAGTCCCCTGCCATACCAATCACACATGACTCAGAGGAAAATCTACATTTGGTTTCCTAAAACTCCATCCCTGCCTTTCCCATAACCATGGCAGCAGCAATCTTTCCTTTCAAACTCATGTCTCATTTACAAACTTGCCTCCTAAACCACTATATACACAGTTTGCAAGAGATGTCATAAAGACATTCTAGAGCCCTCAACACATTTCTATTCTTGTAATGGTGCATTTCTTTGTTTCCTACTGTTTTTGTAATCAGAGCTTTAGTAAAGTAAAGTCTGCATGATTGTATTTATTCTTTGCTATTGTCCTTTTAATTTATTCAGCTGACTTCAATAAGTAATTATTTGGTGTATCCAGTGTTCCAGGCTCTCTTCCAGTTGCCATTGTTTAAAAAAATAAATTATTTGCTGTGAGGAATGAATTCAACCACACTTTAAATACAAATAGTACTTTTGCAAATGTCTATTTACTACCTAGTTGCATGCAGTTCAAATTTTATTTTCTTTCCATATCATCACTCTGTTGGTGTACTTCGATTTGAGTGCCAAAAAATGTGCCGTTAATCATATCCACTTCCTTTTATGTAACATTCCAATGTGTTAAGATAAAGTCGATCAAAGTTTAGCCCACAGTAGTATAACATTTTTGTTGCTGTTAAAAGCAAGCAAATATCTAAGCATTACACCCAGACACAACAACAAAAAAAACATTCTTAGCAAAGCCATAACTTTGGACAGAACTTTAGTTGCTTCCAAGTCTAAAATCCTGTCTTTTCAGCAATGTTATTATAACATTGTAGTCTGCAAAATGAGAGTAACTTAGTTACTGGAAAAACCACGGATGGACGGAGCAGATGTCTCTTCATATCCTCAAATACACAAATATTCTCTTGTATAATAATAACCGATCAGTAACTCACTTTTTATTGACGTTTCTTATAATTATTAGATCCATTTCACAGTATCTTATATATTTTATATGGAGTTCTGTCTTTCTAGTGTTCCTGCTAGTTTTAAAATTTAAAAAAAGCAGGGTCGAGAAACCTTAAATAAATTATCAGTAAGGTCATAAAAGTGCATTCCTGATTTCAACTATTTTTTATTATTATGCTGATGTTATTGATATAACTCCAGACATTATGAAATGTAAGATTTAAATGTGCCAAAAACATGAGAAAAAGAGTTGTAAACAAAAAAGGGAAACATTATTGATTAACTGATTCTAAATATAGGTTGTTAAACAATTTTAGTTTGTATTGTTTTCATTCATTTGTAAGAACACTTTAACAATTTTCAATTAAGAAGTTCAATCTGGTTACTGAGAAGAAACCAGCCATATGGCATTAAATCAGAAGTTGCATGAATTATTTGGAAGCTTCCTTTGATCTTGGATGTGAAAACAGTGTGATCTAATTTTGTGTCAATCTTCTGAATTTATTTTGGACTCCTAACCTATTTAGAATAACTCTTTGTTTCCTTGATTTCTGAAAGTCAGCTTTGAAAATCTCTTATGTCATTGATACTTGACAGTTGGCAAAATGCGAGCCTTTGATTTTAGCTTTGAAAAAATACAATTAAAAAATTGAAATAATATTGTTTGTAAATCATGTTTTTTTGAAAAAAACAATGTTTTATTCATATCAATAAGAGTAAACAGCTGGAAACAAGGGAAGTGTTGCCCATTGATGTCTAGAGCTGTGGCACAGTGTCCATGTTGTCACGTCCATTGGGACCACGCACGTTCATCAAAGGGTCATCAGGAACTGGAATTTTCCAAAGTGTCAAGGGCACAAATAGGATTAGAAATCTATAACATGAAAAGCATTTGAAATAATTGTATGTAACTCCAAACATAAGTAGTATAAATGAGTTGGAATATCTGTATCCAAATATTTGATGAATGTGCTTCCACATAGTAGAATTAATTTTGTACAATGCACCTGAGGAAAAGGACTAGGGACAAATGCCTGGGAGTTGCAGGTTTTCTGATGTATGACTATTTAAGAGAAATTATAACTCTCTCAAAATTAAAACTGCCAGAATTGAATCAAAGTAGTTACTGATTTATTTTAATAATTTATTCATTCTATCACCTGTGGGCCATTTCTTGAGCTTGTGTGTGTGTGTGTGTGTGTGTGTGTGTGTGTGTGTGAGAGAGAGAGAGAGAGAGAGAGAGAGAGAGAGAGAAAGAGAGAGAGAGAGAGAGAGAGAGAGAGAGAGAATGTGTTTTTTGCTGTTACTTGTTTTATGAGATAAGTCTGGCTGTTGCTCAAGGTACACTTGAATTCTTGATCCTAATATCAACCTCTAGAGTAGGTGATATTGTAAGTGTGGGTCTCCTTGTACGGTCGGAATTGTTTCTAAATGAGCACAAAAAATCCTAATTGGTATTAGAGTCTATGGCAAAGTTAAGGAGCTTTAATAATAGACACAGTAAAAGAAATGAAGGTATATGTGAAAAAGCACTTGAAGAGGGATGGAACTGCTTTGCGTAATATAGCTGATGATAGCCTAACACATGAGCTGAGAACTAAAATATAAAAAATAATAACTTGTTTGTTATGGCTCTATGTGTCAACCTCAAAAGTTCGTTAAATTTTGCTGATGCTCTATCCCCAGAAACGATGGTACTTGGATACAGAAACTGGAAGATAATCAGGTTGATATGAGGTCAGAAAAGATAAACCCTCAAGGTATATTTGGTATCCTTTCAAAAAGAAACACCCGAGGACCTGTTCTCATTCTCTCTCTAATATAGAAACACAGAGGAGACACAGGGAGCTTCCTTCCCCACATCTTGAACAGCTAAGTAAATTAGTGGAAGAATATCATTAATTTACATCCTATGAATATTGAAAGATTCCGACTCAACATTAAATTAATTGCAATAAATATCAATGCGTGTTCTGTATAGATCTAAGTACATACTTTATTCTTCACAACAAGAAAAAATAGAATGCATGTTAGATCCATGGGATCAGATTTTATTTCTAAAACAAAGGCAACAAGATCTTTAATTCTTCATATTTTTAAAATATGAGATTAATTTTTCCCACTGAAAATATGGGCTCTGTTATGTCCTCTTGACTCTACAGAATAAGCTTTCAATGACATCACACATATTTTAGTGCCAGGTCATAGAAAAAGCTACACTTTCTACTTATCTATTTTTTAGCATCTGAAGGAGCCCAAGCACATGGATATAAGTCAGACAAAACCTTTGAAATCATTCCAGCCCCAGGTACCATTTGACTGAAACTAAACATAAGACCCTGAATAGGAACTATTCACCTGAGACTTATCAGTCCTCAGGAACACAAAAATGGATAATTAAATGATTAGGAGTGTTCCAACCTACTGATTTTTTGGGTGATTATTTTTACCTCAATAATAGGTAACTAGAAAAGGTACTAGAATACATTTTTTTTATTTTAGTAATAATAAATAGTTGCAATTGTGTGAATGCGATTTTTAGTTTGCACACGTTTTTATTTTTTTCTTCTATGTTGGCCTGAAAACAAAATCATTCTTAAAATTTATAATCTAAAATATTTCAGAATGTTTTAGAATTTTTACACTGCCCATTGTCTTTAAGCTCTGCTCTTAGCCTATGAAATTTCCTAACCGTAATGTTGAAGCCAATCTGCAGAGGGTATTGGTTGCTTCTTTTTAGCACCCATTACTTCAGAGGATGTTTCTGTAATCATCTGCAATTGTATACGATAATCCACTACTATTGATTAACCTGCTTTATGTACTATTCTACTGTTTAGTATTGATTTTTGTCTTATTATTGCTAAGATGCTTTGAAAGGAGTGGAGCCTTTTCATTCTATTCTTATCCCAAACCTTAAATTGGCATGTTACATTAGTAGTACATAAAATTCCTAATTATATACATGAATAAATGAAAATATAAATGATATTTCCAACTCCATAAATTAAGCATTACTAAATCACATGTTATATGCAAAGCCTTTTGAAAGTAGTAGTAAAAACCAAAATATTTAATTTCAACTAAATAATAGGTGGTTTCTGAAAAGACAAAGGATATGGTGACAAAATGGTTGAGGATAGAAAGATTTGACAGATCCTGGTCTTTATGAAAGAAAGGTTCAATTTCTTAAATACATGTTTTGTGAATTATGAATATATAGATTATTGACATCAAATCATATTTGAGTTCATCATGGGAGAAATAATACTTAATTAAAATGTATCTGTGACATAAAATATGTTCTTTTCTACATAAAAATGTTGAAAGTGAGGTGTAGATAAAATTGGTAGAGAAACTGCTGACTGAACCAAGCCCTGGATTAAAACCCCAACACTGGCAACGCTACCAGAAAACAACAGGGTGCTGAAAATTACACAAAGGGGTTCATAATGCTTTTTACAAATGCAAAGGATTACAATATAAATATAAGTACAAAATCCTTGCTAGTCTAAAGTAAAGCCCAGTATCTAACCTCTAGTAATCCTAATTTTTATGTATTTGGGAAACTAAATTCTGATGTGTTTGAAGTTAAATAGAGATTTTAAATCAAAATAAATGCTGAATTGTTGTTAAAATATTTAAGTGAGAAATAAATTTTGGAATTTTTCAACATTCCATTTCCTTACATAAATTGTTTTGAATATTTTCATGTATAAGATGTGAATGAGGAAAATACTGACCCACTAAACAAGAAAAGGCATGATCTGGGTCTCCAATGAACACAAGTGTCAGAAAGAATATAAATAGAGACTAAACTAAAGAATTATTTAGAAGATAAAAGAAGCATAATGTAATGATGACAATGTCTAAAATGACTCCTGGTTTATTTGCTATGTTTGTTAGCTGAATTCAAGAGAATGCTTGCATCAATCCATAGTTATTATTGGCCATATTCACTAACATTAGACATCACAATGTGGATAATTGTAAATAATGTAAGTTTTCATAATAGTTTTCTTTAATGAAGAATTATTGAAGTACTGAAAAAAATCAGGTGATTTGGATTTTTGCTTATTTTAAACAATACAGTGAAAAATCTTTTTTTATAGGACTTTTGGCATGTATGTGAAAACATTAAGATACACAGAGGAGAAACTGACATTTTCAAAAGTTCATCTATATATATGTTTAGCCTTGGTAGACCAGATTACATTGGGTTTAGCTTAGTGTTGTTGAAAGAGGAGGAAGAATTATACCCTAGCACAAAAGGTAAAGGTGTTGCTACTCACATTTCAAAAATAAATAATTCTTTGTTTTCCTTTTTCAGTAATTATTTTTGCAGTACTGTAAATTGAACTCAGGGCCTTGGGAATGTTTAGAAAGCACTCTAGCACAGAGTTATGCCTTCAGTCTATTTATGTTTTTAGAAAGTATTGCAGTTTATAGAAACACTGGAAAGCTTCCAAACTCATTTTTTTAAGTCAAGCACTTATCAAAAGGGAACCCAAAATAAAATAAAGAATGAAATTTGATTGTAGTAAACACATATAAGAGACCTCACAGACAAATAAAACATATATAAGGACAGATTTACCTTAAAATATTAAAAATAATGTCTATAAAACATCAAGAATATCAAGATAAATATTTGAAATCAAATATTTGAATGGAAATTTTATTTTTTATTTTCATTTATTTTTGGCGACAGAGTCTCACTCTGCAGTTCAGGCTGATTCTGAACTCACTACTTGGAGAGTGAATAAAGCCTGCAAAGATAAGTTGTCCAAAATCCAGGTATCATTTTGCCCCTCAAAACTTTGCCACTGTGGTTTACCCACTGTCGATAAACTGTAACACTATCCTTCAATGTCAGAGAAAAAAAGAGTTAGAAAAAACTCCACCATTTCTCTCTAACACCCTGCCTTCCCTCAGTCCCAAGCTTCCCCAGGTTCGGTTGTGATTTCTACTTCACGCTGTTCCTATCAGCATGACTTTAAAAGCATTCCGTTTTTCCCTGTCTTCCTGCCTCTCCAATTGCAGTTATATCTCTTTCTATCTTCTCCATCCTCCTCACATTAAGAATTTCTTTCTGTTCCTGAGAATTGCTTCTCTTCCTCACTCTGAGGCTTCTTTTCTAATTTTCCTTTTAGAATGTAATGGCTTCTGACACACAAAAGTAATTATGATACCCATTCCCCTCTCAATCTGTACTTCATATTAAAAAAGAGAAATCTCTAAGTATTTGTATAATATCTATATTCCCATTTGCACCTTAAATTCTAAGTGTAAAGATCATAGCAATCGTATTCTATGGCCATTTTTAGTATACATGATCAGATAAAAAAATGATATCCTCAAAGGGTAACTCATTTCACTAATGTGTCTCAAATATGAGCAGTGACAAGAAAAAGAAATATATGCATCAAAATGAGTATCTTAGGAGAAGGTGTAGTCAAAGAATTTTTGTGATAAAGTATGCAATGCAAACAAATAGGAAAGAGAAGAAATGTTGCTCACTGTTTTCTGTTTGTTTGTTTGTTTTTGTTTTTTGAGATAGGGTCTGCTCTGTCATACCTGCAGATTCTGAACTCACTATATAGTCCAGGCTGGCCATCCTCCTGCCTCAGCCTCTGGAATGCTGTGACGACATGTGGGCCTCACCATACCCAGCTCTTGTAGTGCTTGGTTTTGCTAGGCAACTCTTCTGTCGTACTTTCCCTTTAATGCCTCATCCTCTGTAATTTTTAAGGTTTTTGTTGTTGTTGCAACAAATGGACTTTACTTTTATGAATACACTGGTGGAAAGCAAACTTTGAAAATGTACAGAGGCAAAGACCATGTATGAAAGTCAAGCACAGTGAAAGAAGCCTTTAGCTTGTTTGGGCAGAATAAACATTAAAGCAACACTCACGCAACATGTCTTAGGTACTTATTGACGGCAATGACATATTATCCAGCACTCACAACTTAAGGAAGACAAGGTTTATGTTAAAAATTTAGAAGGTTTCATTCTTTTTCTGTTTGGCTGGTGATGGTGCTAGTACATGGCTGAAGCCGAGCAGAAGGAAAGTTGCTCATGGCATGGTAGTCAGAAAGCCAAGTGCATAATGAAGGGGAAAGTTAGCATATATCCTTCCGGGTCATGTCCCAGAGATCCACCACTTCCAGGTCAGGCCCCAGTCATGTGCTCCTTCCTATCAGGCCCGCCTCTTAAAAGCACCCAGAAACTATAGGAAAAAATGACAACATCCAAGTATGAGAGGCTTTTGGAAATTTTTCAATATCCAAATTGTAATACTATTCACTATACAATAACAAGACAAATTTCTATTTTCAATTACTCAGCTGAGCGACACATGTTTGAGTAAAAATCTTCCTTCCTCTTTCTTTGCCCAAGTAAGGTTTATGAAATTTTATTATTTAAAGTTCCTTCCTTCAATATCCCTGCTTGATTCTCTCTTCCCTTGTACACTGTTGGATTTTAGGAAAAAAAGTATTTGTACTTAGTATTTGGTTAAAAATATATAATAAGTAATAATTTTCTGTTTTCCAAAAATCACTGAAATGGATGCATTTGATAACATTTTTTTATTTTATAAATAACCCAGATGTCTAATTCTTTAAAGTTTAGCGACACACTGCTGTTTGAACTTGTACTCATCTCCTTAGATGAGTATTGATGAATACAGTGAATTGCCTTGATCTTCTATTTTCAACTATAATTGATAGAATTTTTGGTTATTCAGTCGACTCCCTAACCTCTCCCACAAAATAAAAGCAAACATGCTTATGTCTTCCCAATTTGATCTATAAAATCAAAGTCCAGTGTTCAGTATTGATTTTATATTTAGTAAGTTGACCATAGGAAGGACTTCTTTAGATTCATGAATGTATGCATATGTTGTTGATTTTCCTTACAGTAATGTAATGTGTTCTTATTGAACAAAATCAGTTTGCAATATCTTTCTTGCTTCGAGATAACAGATTATGAACTCTTTATATGATACAGTCAACCTATATTTTGTAGAATCATTTCTTTTAGAGAATTGCCTTAAGCTTTTCTTTAGCTATTACATAACTTTTGGCTTAAGAGTTAAGGGAAAACAAATTAGGCATCATGCATGTTGACCTAGGGTATACTGTATCTCTTTGATTTACAAAAAATATTTCGAGAAAAGCATACTATTTTAAAATTCCACACAATTATCCCCTATTATGCATTATTCTGAAATCTATATTTTTACATTTCTTTACATTTTAGATGGAGCCTGATGACAATGTTTATTAAGACTAATAAAACAAAAATTCACATCATTTTAGAATGGATATTTTGATTAATTAATAAAGGTTTTCCAACACTTTGTGCAAAGTTCTAAGATCCTTTAAAATATTTTACTATTTTTGGTTATAATGTTAGAAATCATTCTCATGTATCTATTCTCTATTCCTTTATAAAGAACAAAAGTCACTCTAACAGTTCACATGAAACAACACTCATAAAACAGCCCCTGTACACTAGGAGAGTTTTACATAGTGGATGACATACTTAAAAAATAAGCCTGATTGGATTTTTCTCTGAAAAGTTTGGAACAGAGACAATGCTACCCTGAGTCAGTTACTTCTCTGTGTTTGATCTATGAAGCTGATATTTTGTCTGCTCACTTTGGGATGTTTTCATGGGCCACAGAGTACTATTAGATAGCTACATACAGACATTCAATGAAACCAAACCAACCAAACCAGAGAATCTTCAAAACTTAGATGAAGGCTGATGTGGCCTCCCATCAATAAATAAGTAACAATAGTCATTATAAGTTCTATAATCAAACAGCTATTTTAAGTAAGTAGCATTTTTTTTTTTTGACAGGGTCTTGCTCTGTAGTCCAGGCTGGTCCTGAACTCACTGTGTAGTCTAGTAAGGCCTTGAACTCATGGCAATCTTGCTGTCTAAGCCACCTAATTACAGGCCTGTGCCACCATGCCTAGTTTATGTGGTGCTGGAAAGTCAAACTCAAAACTATAATCTTGGTAGGCAAGAATTCTAACCACTTAAGTACCCCTCCAACTCCATGAGTACCATTGTGAAGAGAAGAAAAATCTTACGTAGAAAACAAATAGAAACAGAAGTTCCTGTCTTTTTCACCTCTACAGCCAAATGTGTTCAAGGGGTGACACAATCACTGCTCCATACATACTGGAAAAAAATTGTAAATTTTTTCCACACTCCTTAACTTAAGCCTCAAAATAATTAAATACACTATGTGATGCATAATTAACTCTAGAAGTCAATAAACAAGTTATAAATTGCATTTTTGGAATATCTGAAAATAATACAAAATTAATAATATTAAGCAATACATCTTAATTATTCTAGTTATAACAATGGCATTGTAGCAAAGATGGAACAATTTAATTTTATTTTTAAAAACACACTCCTGAGATATTTAGAAGGTAACTGTGAAAGCAGTTAAAAAGAAAATTTAAAAATCCACATTGATGATGAAACAAATATGCAAAAACCAATTTTTGAATACAAATTTAATCATTTGAATTGTGTATTTCTCATGCTTGTCTGAATCTATGATCATGTCTACACTTATAGTAAAAGACAGCAAATAAATACCAAATACTTATGGGGAGAATATAAAAAGAAAATGATATGAAATTCACACGCCCACCCCACGCCTGCTGCAAAAGCAAAAGGCCTATGGGAAGTTTCTGTAGCGAGACTAAAGCTTCAGATACAGGGATATGCATGCCATGTCCAGGCTCCAGGGACGCCCGTGCCCCGGATGAGGTAGAAGACGGAGTGAACAAACCGACACAAATCACCACGGTCGGTCCCAAGAGTGAACGGCCTTCTTTTCCCTGCAGTTTGTGCCAAAATAGTTTTAATTCATCAGCATATCAGTTTTAATGAAAATTATTTAATATTCATAATGTTTATAAACTCATTATCACTTTATAACACAATTTTGCATTTTAAAAGTATATAACTGATTATCTCAGAATAAATTCCTAACAAGAGACTTAACAGATCAAAAATTTATACATTTAAAATGTTAACGAAAGTTATTAAACTTCTTTCTAAAAAAAAGTACATATAATCATAAGCTCACAGTTACCATAAAAAGTTACCTTTGTATGTAACTTACAGTACATAGACATTGTAGATATACTTACTCTATGCACTAGTTCCAAAATGCAGCTGCTATCCCGCTATAGAAACAGGTTTAGCTAGTCTGTCATGCTTAAGTATACACAGCAGAAATATTGTAGAACTTTTTCTATGTTAATCCTTCTAGCCAACATGAATGTGATTGCTACTGCAGCACTGAGAACACGCATCTTTCTAACAATAAGCCTTAAACATCTTTGAAAGATAGTGTGATGTATAGAAATATTTATCAGTGTTGTGATGCTCATTAACTTCATTGCCAACTTCTATTTTCATAATACCATTTCCTAACTTAAAAACTATATGGATGCCCATGTATTCCCTGTTAATTAATAACAAATTCGTTTAATTACCCTTACTAATTTTCTGTGCCACATATAAGCCAAAAATATAGACGTGTCTGTATTGTAAGTTGAAAGAGAATCATCCCTACATAAAGAAATATAAGCTGTTTACCTCAGTCTAAATTTAAGCAGAAAACACAATTAAATTAAATTTGGTAATTCATATGGATATAAAATACAAAAAGCCCATTAAAAAGACATAGATAAATCATTCATATATGTAGCAAATGTAGTTTTTCTGAAGTACTTGATTATAAAATGGCCTGTATAAATGAATTATAATTCTATTTCATGTCATTGTTAGCGGTAGAGTATGTAGTTAGCTAAACTGTACTCATGAATTCTCAGGCAACATGAAATAGATCAGAAAAAAGTAATGATTATTTTTAAAGCTTGCTTTTGTCATATTATGCTATCCTCTTATACAAAACCTTTGATTTGCAGTTCTATAGTGTGAAAGAGATTCAGGTTGAGGCGAGCAGTAATAAATGTTCTTAGGATATTTTACATCTTAGCCTAGAAAACTGCATCCCACTAGACCAGTCATTCATTCAAGTAATAAATTCTTTTAGAAGCATTTGTAAGAAGGAGAGCGAGGATGAATGTTATCCCCTTTTGTAACATTATTCATATTTTGCAAAAGTGAACTTTTGGCTTTCTTCTAAGGTCAATTTTATTACACTTCAGGCGAGTTCCAGTGGATCCTGTTCTTCAGGCACTTGATTTGTGAAGAGAGGTACAGAGTTCACTTCAGTAGAGAAAAGCTCATAAATCTTGACAAAGTCTAAAATGAAATAAATGGCTAAGAATTTAGTCTATAAAAATCGAGTCTCTATTTTCATAATAGTCTGCATGTGCAACTTTTTAACTTTGGAGAAATGGGTTTATGAGAGTCGTAAATAGAACTTCAGAAAAGCATTTATTATAAGAAAGTATTTCCTCAGTGGAAGGAGGGTCAGGACTGTGACTGACGTATGTCAAGTTAGTCTATGAAACAATTTGATTTTGTGTTATTAGTAATTAAAATGTGTACATTTACAATACTACTAGGAACACATAAAGGGAAGGCAATAGCACTTAAAGGGATTCAGTGTGTGTGTGTGTGTGTGTGTGTGTGTGTGTGTGTGTGTGTGTGTTTTAACTTGGCTCCACCTATTACTTTGCTTCAGTAATTCTAACTCACTGACCCCATTAGATTTAAAATGCCCTCTACATTTTCACGACCTTGAACATTCATCTTTCCCTCTTACAGATATCTGAATCCTATATGTTAAAATATTTTTTTGCTATAAGACCTCCAATTTCTCAGGCCATACTTGTGAACCCAGTAAAAACAAAACTATGAGGAGAGAGAGAGAGAGAGAGAGAGAGAGAGAGAGAGAGAGAGAGACTTCCTTTACCAGTATTTACATGTAAGCCAAATAATGTAATGTATTTACAATTTTGTTTTCCAAATATTTTGGCATTCTAATTTCTTTTATTCCCAGTACTAGCCTTGTTACCTCGCATATATAATTGAATTTGTATTAGATCCTCAAAATACCAAGTCATTATAGAAAGCAATACCTATATTTTCAAATTTTCTGCAACTCTAACCTTTGCCCTATTTTGCTTCTATATAAAATATCTTTACCCTCTTCTTCTTCATTATATCCAGTGACCTTTGTGCTAGAGCCAAACTATCAAAAAGGCGATATCTGAGGATAGACAATTGACACAGAGAGATTTTATTAATAGCTATGGCTTTGTTCCATGTCTCGATAGATTCATGAGTTGGGTTATTTTTCGGGACTCCTTTTGCCTAGACTCCTGGCAAACTTCCACACACTAAAAGCTGTAATAATTTGTTTCCTGGCCTCTTTCCTCTGCCCTTCACTCTAACCATGGTTCTTTAAACCCAAAATATAAATAATTTAGAAAAAATAAAAGAGAAATTTTAAGAAAGAAGTAGACTTTGTGGACCTGGGGAAAAATATAGAATGGGGGGATTTGGGAGGCCAGGGATGAGAAGAGAAATAAAATTAGTTAAGAGGCAGCATATGCTTGTAAAGATTCCCCAATTTGCAATTAGTTGTTGCTTATCAGAAATCTACCCTAAGTATGGGGGATCTCAAAAAGGGAGAAAATCAGTGATTGAGTAATACACACAATCTCAGAATGACAATCTATGTATGCACGATCTCAGTCTTCTCGTGGGAAATTTCTTTAATTGTACAGCCAGCAAAGCGTTCATGAAGACAAAGGAAAAAAGAGTCAGTTCTAAGCAAAACATTCAATTACAACTAATCCAGTTTTCAATGAGTTCCATTTTTGTTCTAAGTACAAATTCTGTACACTAGGATCCTACATTATAGCTAGAATAACACATTTTGAAGATTAGACATTTATGTTAGAACAGAATTTAAACATAGTGGGTAGTATAAAATAAGAAACTAGATGCTCTCATGGAAAAACAAAGGTGTTTTTACATTTAGGTAAGGAGAGAAAAACTTTTTGAACCAAAAATATTTACACTGACCAATAAGAAGGCATATGGAAACAGAAAATGTAGAGATACAATCAAAAGTTTTCTAGTTATTGTTTTAAATAAAAAATATTCTTACCCTAAGAAACACACCTCCATCCCTGAGGATAGAAGAGGAAATGATTTTAACAAAATTGACCCTCTCTTCCTCTTTCGTCCTGCTGTGGTTTCTTTTTCCCACGTGACTAATTACTATAATCCATCCATCAACATTACTTTCATCATTGTTATGATATATAGTTCTCTGTAGTGATTTTGAGATGTCTGAACTTTTCCTGTGCAAGTTTCCTTTTCTCAGTCTTTCAATTGAAAATATTTATATGCTACTGACCTCAAAAGTTTATCCATAATTTGACCTCAAAAGTTCTATCTATAATTTCTATGTTTTTTTGGGGGGCACCTGACTTTCAATTTGCCATTTTCCCTCAAAGTGATTATCAGAATATTTAAAAAGAAAATAATAATCTAGATTCCAATTCTGTTATACAAGAAAGTTGCACCACATAATAAAACAACATTACCTAACTAATCATTTCAAATATTTAAGCCTAGGCTGTACAGTTCTCATGTTGTTCACATAAATGTTTTGTGGGTTGATACAATTGCTGCCCAATATAGAAATTTGTGTCTAGCCTTACTCTTTTCAGTTTTTCTGTCCAAAGTACCATACTTATGATATGAAACAATAATTGGATTGTGTCATTTGTGGAAGAAAAACTAGTTTTTCAAAGACACCCATCTTTACCTTCATTAAAACTAGAAACACTAGGTTTCCTAGACACATGACAACCCAGCTGAGAACTATGTGTTTCGTCTTTTCTTACTGTGCTCTATAACTACTGACCAATGAAAGGGAACCTGAAATTGTACGTGTTATTTACAAGAAATGTGATATGCACACCTTGTACCTTACCACCAACAGAATTGTGGTGTCTTGAAAAGTAGTCTAGAATGAAAACTACCTTCCGAGAATTTCAGACCAGACTCACTTATCTGGAACTGCTGCAGGGAGACAAAACAACAATAAAAAAAAAATCCTTCTGAATTTTTAAAAATTGTGTATTTGATTCCTTCTGCATTTAGTTCAGTTTAAATTCTAACAAAAATTGATTGCGATGTTCAAAAATTAATGCTATACTATGTCTTGATGTACATGCCCTTCTTACAGCATAATTTGAACCTTCCTGCTAGTATGAGGGGGATTTCTGTGATGCTTCTGTGTAACTCTGAAATAGATAATGGTATATAACTTACTGCAAGAAGTCATACATTTCCGCATGGTTTTATGGGGACACTCAACCTTTAAATCTAGTTGTCCATGTTGAACAAGCTCATCAGCGCCATGTAGAGAGACCACACTGACAGGCCCTTAAGGGTGTATGCACAGCAATATGGTCAACCCTAACCAACTGGGCTTTGGTATCCAGTCACATCTGGTTGTACGTGCATGCCAAACTCAAAGCATCAGTCACTGTTCTACCCCCTGCTAATCTCACAAGGATTTCATGTTATACCAAAGCTCATCTCAACTAGATTTGTGATGTCGATTTTACCTAAAAGGGTAATTGTTCTGGTGGAAGCCACACTAGCATAGATGGAAAGGGACAAAGATAGCACCAAGGAATATTATGCCTTTGAACTCATGAAACTTTCCAGCCTGAAGACAGTCTGAAAAAGATAAGCATATGTAAAAACTGGTTATATTTTATGGAAATGGACCCGTTTCAAGATACTGAACAAAGAGAAAAAGGAAAGAAGCTTCAAGCTTTAGAGATTCATTCCTGGGGAGCAACACTGGGATACAATCAATGGACTAGCAGCATTTTCCAGTTGGATCTATAACTTTGTGGGCACGTGACTGCCTTGCATCTCTTATTCACATCTCTTGCTCAATGACTATCTTAAGTCTTCCACACCAGTCCTACTGAAAGTGATCGAGTGCATTAAGACAAGAATATGATTTTTTTTTTCGTTCTTAGGGTCTAATGCCATGGGGAACTCTAGCTGAGGAATCAACAACAACAGCAGCAAAAGTACCGACACAGCATGAGCTTCCGTGTCTATACCTAATGTGCACAGTGAGATCTTCATACTTGAGACTGTTCTTAGTATTGCAACGGGATGAAAATTACCGGAATTCTTGGACAGTGTAACTATTGCCTGTGGGAGGAGGGAGACATTCGGTGTCTACAGAGGAAATGGGGAAATTCTTTCAACCAAAAAGAGACTCTCCCTACTCTTCCCTTCTTGAAATCTGGGCTCCGGGTGCATACCCAGTAGAATATGATGAAGGATATATCAATTTGTATGAAGAAAGTGAGCTAATAATTTGGACTTCTGTGCCTGGATACCCATGGCATGCTCAGCAATCACGTTGTAAAGAGTCCCAGGCATCACAGGGAGAAAGTCTTTCTGGACACAGTCCTGTGGGAACGAGTGAAGGCTCATAACCTTGGTTTTCAGGCACCTACTAGAATTTAGTTGAATGGCTCCTGAGATGAATTTTTACAGGAGATCCTGGGATTCACAGCTAGTTTGACCCAAATGAGTTAAGTAGCAAACATAAGCTCCCTTTTTATGAGATTACAGAATGATAAGCTAAAGAAAATAGTTTCTTTTATGTTAGAGAATTTGGAGTAATCTGTTAGAAGAAAACGATTCTAATTCAACATATTTCCTTGCTTTAATAAACCTTCAGAGATCTCTCAATGAATTAGAATAAAAAGCACAAGCCAAGCTTAGAGCCTAATAGACACTTTACCTTGATCTCTGACCACGTTTCCAAAGCCATTTCCTTCTACGTTTGCCGTTTCTTATTGCGGTGCAGGTCTGAGAGGCTTCTTTATGTTTTTCAGATCAATTTCATTTTCTCCCAAGTCAGCACCTCCGTTCATATTGTCTGGAATTCTGTAATAATTCTACTTAAGTGTGTTTCCCTTGGAGTGTTACCTTTATAAAATGTCATTTCCTTTCCCTTTTACTACACTAAGTTACTACTGCAATTGTCTCTATTGTTACATTTTAACCTCTGTGAGCCACAGACATTATTTACCTGTTTTCCCTAAAGTCCGCTGTAAGACATTCATTGTGTTAAAGGTATATGTGAAATGAATACCAATTGAATGATGAATAGAATGTACATTTTGTTCTTATTTTTGTCTACGATTATCACCACCTGGTAACACTGGAATCTTACTCAAATTTATTAGTAATTATGGGAAGTTAGAGAATTTTTTATTGTGGTGGAACAGTTCCATATGGTTATGTAGGTAAAAATAAAAATGGGTTATTTATGACAACAGTGACTTGGGTCTTGCTATTTATATAAGTTTTAAATGTATTTAGATTGAGTGGATAATAGGTAAGCTGATTTTATTCTGGATATTTAGGAAAACTTACATGAGACAGGTAAGCTAACATGATAATTAAATTATTAATCATAAAACTCTTATTGTGGATATATTTATTATTGGAAAAATATGAAATCAATAAATACATAGGTTTCTGAAGCTGTTGATCATGAATGCAAGATAGATTAATTGATGAGTATGTTTTTTTCTAAAGAGTGTAGTGGAATAGATCTTTTTCAGTCAGGTTGGGTGTGACTGAAATTCAAATTCACTTGTTGAATGATTCTGAAAATATTGCAGATAACGACCCCCCACTGTGGTCTCGCTCTCTTCCCCCGTTGTGCTCAGAACTTGACTTTTTGCGAGACACTTAAATTCGTGACAATTTTTCCTCCTCCTCTTTACAAGCTGCCACACAGTCCTCCACGGCCATCTGGCTCAAAAACAACTCTGTCAGAACCCAGTTTCAACCCACATGCTATGCAGATAGAGGCAGGATTTTTAATTGTTTCTTCTAGCTAACATTCAGTGACCATGTATATATTCAAGAAATATTTTAAGCACTTATCATTATATTAATAAAATGGACCTGTTTTTCTCCATAGTCCTGCTAGAATATGAAGGAGGAAAGTGCAGAATACTGAGATTAATTAACATCTCTCCAACAAGACACACATTTAAATATGACTGAATCAGAGGATCTAAATGTTGTCTTATCTATCTCTAGTACAGTAATATGTTACATACTGTTTATTTTTTAGGGTACTTCCGTTTGCATACCTTTGGGAAATAAATTTTAAAAATATAACATTGAGTTGATTTCCCTCAAGAAATGTAAATCTATCCCTTGCATGTCACCTGGCAGATATACTACCTGTTTTGGTTATTTATGGTTAGTCTTTCTAACCCACAGTTTCAAGCCTACCACAATTCTATTTATTTATTTATTTATTTGTCTGTTTGCTTTCTTACTAGTTCCCTAATCAATTCAATCAAAAGAATTATCAGATCTGTTTCAGCACAGCTCCCTTGTTACTTGTAGGAATTACTTTAACACACTGAGAAATACATTTACCTCTTTTCCCAGGTATCTGAACTATTTCAGACATTGTGACAAAAGTAATTCAGCTATTATATTTTTATTTATATTACTATTGAATATTATAACATGACTTGTAGTTTGTATTTATTCATTGTCTTTCTTAGAGCATGAGATTTTAGAAGGCCACTGTCACTTTTAATGTCTGGATAGAGGTCTTCATATTAATAAAGGAACTTTACAATAAAGAGAACTTAGAAATACAAACCTCTTATAAAAATATAGCATTTGAAGACATAAATGAGAAATACTTTTACTGTATTTTTCTTTTATTTCAGCAATATCCAAGGGAAAGAAGGGGTAAAATCAGAGATTTCATTCATTTATAGTGAATATATTTAAAGTTTGATGATGCAAACATAGACTCTACATATTAATGAGATCTGAGATTTGGAAACGCAATGAGTGTATATTCAAGCATATCAGATGTTCAAGTAACTTTAAACTTAATATTATAAAATTATTTAAATATTGAGAAAGTTACTAGCACTATCTTTAAAATCATTAATCATAACTATTTTTTTCAATGTTGACAATACTCATTACTAAGGTAATAAAAATCTAAAATATATTAAAATCAGTAAATAAAGACATTACCCTTTCCCAAAAACTTGAATGTTTTATTGTGGAAAATTTTATAAGACTCATTTTGAAGAATTGGTGAGAAACATAGTTATCTTAAATATTACATTGCCTATGAGTTTTTATTTAAATTAATCTGAAAATAAATATTTTTACTTTGTTTGGCATTTCATTAGTTTATTTCCATGGATTATTGCTCTTTCTTGCAATTTCCTTTCCTTATAAAAAGCTTTATGTAGGTATCTTATTACTTGCTTAATGGACACTTTTACACAGTAAAGAATTATTCAAATATAAAAGAGGGGAATAATTTCTTACTTTTATCATCACTAAAAATGACAATTATTTTGTCACAATTAATTTTATTTTGTTTCTATTTTTCCCCAAATTATTATTTTGTTTTATAAGTATGCATTTGATACCTATAATAATTGAAAAACACTTTGAGAAGAGATTTTATATTAATCATTCCTACCTTCCTTCCATGTGCCCATATTCTAGTTTCTCCCTCCATCCGCTCTTCCTCTTTTTATTTGATCTTTCATTCATTTATATTTTGGGTTTTTCATATTATGGAAAATGTACTACTTTACATCTTTCTTGATTTATTTCACTAGTCATTAGATCTTCTTGGAAGCAACCAATGAACACATAAACAGACAAGAATACAATTAGTTCAATAAACATTGAATTAATTGCTCCATACATTTGAAACCTATCATTTCAATATATTCAAATTTAATATATTAAAACAACAAATTAAATACACAAATTCAAATAAGAAAATGAATGATGTAGTTTCCATAATGTATTTTAAGCTTAGAAAATACTTCACAAATTAAATTATATTTGGATTAAAAAATTTAAAAGACAATTTAAAATATTCCCTGTTTTATGAATGCATAGTTTATCTCTAATTTTAGGAATGTATGTAAAATAAGAAGCAAAAGAAACTTAAATGTGTTTATCAAGATAGTGAAAGAAAATACTAATTAAAATAATTTAGTTGACACACAAACGAGCATACCACTTTACCTAATTTTAATGCTTTTTAAATGTCACCAGGATTAATCTTTATAAAATCATTCAATGTCTCACTTCATTTATAACATGTCGTATACAGACTTTCCCATTTTCTATTTGAGAAGGGCGAGTTTCTATGTGCTTAATTTCACATAATTATTGTCAAGAAAAAGGTTAATTTTATTTTATTCTATTTTAATTGACTTCTCATGCTCACTTTCCCCTTTATAAGAATTATGAGAAAACAAAGGAGAGATTGTTATTGAAAAATACTATAAGGGCTGTAAGTGAGGCTCAGGGATTTGAACACTTGCCGAAGATGTCTGAGGCCCAATGTTAAATCCCCCAGTGCCATTCACAATCAGGCATAGTAGCGCACATCTGTGAACCCAGCGCGCTAAAGGCTGAGGCAATAAGATTGCTGTGAGTTCAAGGCCAGGTGGGCTACCTAGGTAGTTGATGGTTAGCCTGGACTACAGAGTAACATAGATTTTTTTTAAAAAAATAAGTAAGCATAATATGTAGATTATATAATATATGTGCCTCATAAATAAAATCAAAACCTTAAAACTCTTTTCCACCAACTGGATGATTTGATGCTGTGGACATTTTCAGCAGCGATGTGGTCCTTATGATGCAGATCATTTTATCTGAGCTGTCATTTCACATGTGCAATCTCCTCACAGGAACAGGTTACCCTGATGCTGGCCCATGAGGTCAAAGGTGCAATGTTCTAATTGCATTTGTCAAAAAAAGAAAGATTAAGCTAAATAAGAGGTAAGAGGGGACACTCAGGACCAGACACGAGAAAGCAAGTGACAGTGCATATAAGCAGAGGTTAATAGTTTCTTCTCTCTCTCTCTCTCTCTCTCTCTCTCTCTCTGTCTCTCTCTCTGTCTCTCTGTCTCTCTCTCTCTCTCTCTCTCTCTCTCTCTCTTTGTGTGTGTGTGTGTGTGTGTGTGTGTGTGCACGCACATGTGTGTATTTGAAAACAATTGCAAATACTAACACCTGGGTATATAGGCTCAGCAATTTCAGAAAATTCTTTGAAATGTACCCATCACACTAATCAGAGTAAAAAGATTTTTCGGTCAAATTTTGTAAGATCAAAACTCTGCTCTTGAAACAGCCATTTGAAAAAGTTTAAAGGCAAATAAATCAGTTAGAAGTTACCTGTAATACTCAGGATAGAAGGTCAGAGAACCTTTGAGACGAGTTTGTGGCAGTGGTAATAGGATGGAAGGGACAGATGTGAAGTATTGTGTGAAATAAATTGAGTGAGCCTCTTGAACAATAGAAAATAGAAGTGGAGAGAGTAGTTATGTGTATCCCTGACGATGCTCCGGGGTGTGCTAAGGTGACAGCTGGCAGGAGATGTGAACTCTTCGTAGTCTCCTTTGGCCTTCTACAAGCCATACTAAATGCTAATCATATTAAAAACATTCTTAATAAAAATGTAATTATAAATTTTTCCTCTTAATTTTATATAAAATTTGAGAGAAAAGATTCTTATAAATTTGAATTATATTTTCTTGTTTAAAAATAATATATAAAGTATTTGGTATAAAAAACTTAAGAAAAAATTCTAGCTATTCTTTCAGAACCTGTGATGTCAATGAGCCCTTCTCTCCAGTCTCTTAGATGTCATTTCTGGACACCCACAAGTGGGGACAAAGGCTGAGGATCAGAGAGGTTGGCTTAATAATAATAACAGGAACACATTAGCTCCTAGAACTTTATATTAAGGAGGAATGCTGAACTGTTAAAGACTGTGGGATTTGAATTGGTGAAATGTGGTCTCATCTACTGGGCAGACAGAAGTGCAGCACTGATGCTGACTGGGAGGGGGGCAGGGGGAGACTCAGAGACTAGTGAAAAGTTAAACGGGTGGGCCAAATTCTAAGGCACAAAAGTCAGTAAGAGGTGACAGAGAATGACTGAAGCAGAGCAGAAGGCTATGAATCAGAGAAGTGTGATTAGGACACTGGTATTAAATATTACAAGCTCCCAAGAGGAGAGGTTCAAAATGAGCAGATGTTGATCAATGTCAGACGTAGCAATGCCAGGGAAAACGGTGATTCTATTGACTGAGTCTACATTCAACCGCACCAAACCTGTGCTATTGCTTTAAGGTCAATGGCAGTATGATAAGATGGCTGCGTCTTTCTCGAAGGTTGATACGTATAGAACATGAGAATAACAAGAAAACCAGAATATTACATTTTAATTTTAAAGAAGACTATAGTTTACCATGCAGCTACTATGTGCTCATGCCTCGCCAGAAGTTTATAGCCATCACCCAGTTCTAATAAGGCCGTAAGCCCATTTCAGAGATTTCACTGAGGTAAGAGTACCAATGTGAAGGGAAACAGTTCATGACTAAAGAGATCGTGGATATTGAAGAAAGACAAAATTTCCAAATTCAGACGTGGGATGTTTAGTATCGCGGATGTTAGCTTTTTTGGGTGACGTGCCGTTAAAAAAAAAAGTAAATAAATAAATAAACCTAGGGGACACTCAGGGAAAAGGAAGGGAGGTGAATCACAAGGACAAGGGGGCACGTGGTTGTCTACGAGCAAAGGAGAGACACAGTCCAATCAGGGAAGGAAGGGCAGTCACATGCCTGTGGGCCCCGGGGCACTGCTGGGATTGCAGAACTCCACAGAGAAAGAAGTGAAAGTATTTAATTTATCTTCATAAGAGAAAATTTAGGACGTTTGAATAAAATGTGGGGTCAGACAGTTAAATAGAAGTACTGATAAAGAGAAAATGAAGGGACAATATGAGAAAGAATAGAAGGAAAAGAGCATGATGTCTCCACACACAAGGTCATGCGATTTGTCATGAAGCCTGAATTTAAGTTAAATATGTACATTAACTGCACACTAAGTAAATATGCTTTTTATCTTAAGAATGTAATCTATGTTCTAATTTATCTCTTATACAAATATACTTTTTAAAAAAGGCAAACCTCCTTCCAAACACGGCGAATAGCCCAAAATATTGTATTATTTGCATAAAATAAGATGTCTAAATAAAATACATATTCATATGACTTCACATAAAAACTATTAATAAACTAAATCAGGTGTAATTGAATCTTTAGTGAATAATTGATCCACTAAATTGGTTTAAAGTTGTTAATGTATGAAAAGTATGTAAATTAGTCTATATGTACTTATTTGAAGTATGATACCATTATTTTAAATATTTGTGAATATTGTATAAAATTAAACATACTTTAAATATAATAATGGAGAATTGTTTCTCCCTATAATTATAAGACATCTATTTTTATAGGAAAAATGTGTTTACTGATATTATTTTAGTATCATGTTCAGCAACATTAGTGAATGAAATATCATCCTGAAATATTTTTTAGTTCAAAACGAGTAATATTTTTAATCGATTCAATAAAGACTATATTTTGAAATGGAAAAGCAGCAATTTTTTTTGTCATTCAGAGCTTGTCTCTGTGTTATAAGGAAGCACACAGAAAAAATCAAGTTAACAAAGTACAATGCTTCTTCTCACTTTCTTTTAAGATTCCAACTCAGTAATGCAAATTCACATTATATGAAGAAGTCCTTAATTTACGTTTGCCATCAACCCCAGTCCTTCTTACAAAATACATATTAAAAGCCTACAAAGTATTAAAAGAGTTGTGGAAAAAGTTCAATTATTTTCTATTTTAATGTGATCTACTAAATTAAGAAATAAAAACATTTCACACAAATATACATACACAAATGTGTACTGTATAACATTTTTAAAATAATGAAACATCAAATTATACATATATGCCTATTCTAAATTCACTAGAAAACAAACATAATTATATTAGTAAGGCACCTTTCCTCTGTATATGTAAATATGTATTCAAGTTAACAGTATAAGCTCATTTCTGAAAAGTTCTATAGTGAATATTTTAATTCAAGCTATTATTTCAGAAACTGAACATTTATATTTAAGGACGGTCGTAATCATTGAGAGAGAATTGTATGACTGAAATATTTCTTTAATTTACAAACTGCTGAAAATATCAGGAAGAATATACAATTTTATTGAGGCAACTAGGTTAATTTTCTGAACATTAAAATTGTAAGCTGTTCAGCTTAGCAAATCATTGCAGGCTGATGATGTCTTAATATTTAGCAGTTGTTAACATGGATATTTTTGTTGATCCTGACCAAATCAAGTATGAGCAGGTATCACCCTAATAGTAACAGCTATTAGAGACATTTAAAGTTACAAAATGATCTTAAGATTATAAAATAGTATGTTAAAATGACTTCTTCAAAACTCTCTATTTCTCCAAATTTGTGAAATAAATATTTAAACGAACATCTTGGTCTTACCAAATACAAAACCTATAAGGAAAATGCCAATCGAAATTAACATTATCTATGTTATTTTTTTAGGTAATTCGACCGAACATTTTGAATATTAAGTAATGAAAGCTAAGCATTTTAACCTAAAAATTTTTTCTCTGTTAATTTTTATATGTCTTAAGATTGATAACTGGGAAAAATTAAAATGAATATTTGGTGGTATTACTTGCCCTATAGAAAACTACTGAATGTGTCAAATATATATGTGACAAAATATTTATATATTTATAAAAATGTGTTTGGTGAATTCACTAGCTTTTGGCATGGCAAGTGATATATATATATATATATATATATATATATATATATATATATATATATATATATGTGTGTGTGTGTGTGTGTGTGTGTGTGTGTGTGTGTGTATAAATATCCAAATAAAAGGGCTTTATATGTAGTTTATTGTGACGACCATGAGTTCAACCATCCTGTACTTAAAATGACTAAATATTTAAGTTTTATTAAATATTAATTTAAGAATAATTATATATGTATTGTTATAAGTATAAATATATTCTGTAATTTTTTGATTAAGAAGTAAAAGGAAGATATATGAGCTCTATAATTTTATCATTTTTCTCAAAATTGTTATAGTAAATCTAAAATTTTTTGATAGGCATCTCAATTTGCAAAAGTAATATTATCTTTTTAATTTAAAGACAGGGTCTTACTCTATAGCCCACACTGGTTCTGAAGTCATCATGTGAGTATATAATTTTAAAATTCCCTTTAAATACTACAATACTATTATTCCTTTCTTCAGTCACAAGTTCTCACAAAAAACAAATATATTCACATAAACACTAAATATTTTTGTTCTGGTTAAAATGTAGCTATGATGTATGAACTATTAATTAATTATTTAATGTGTCCAGCTTTTATTTGAATTCTATGATCTGTTGTGCACCTATTACATGTGAAATGTTACTATATTACTAAAGTAGAAATAATCCGATGAAATCTATTTTAATATTAGCAATATTTTACTGAAACCAACATATTCAATGCTCTTTATAAATGCAGTAATAGCAAGCATTGTCCTGTATCTCAATGATAGTTTAACTGTTACTTTTTTTCATTCTGAGTCTTTAAATTATGATTACTATGTTATATATACAGCATAGTTCGAATATGTATGACAATATTTCAAGACCTTATAGCTATTTGGAATCATGCCTACATCATCAGACAGTGGAGACTAATTTAAAATAAGTCACTTGGTGTCTTGATGTCAGTTTGGTCAAGTTATTAGGCAAATAATATCTAATATCTAAAAAGACTATAACCCAATGGGAAGTAAACGCACAAAGGCATGGAATGCTGATGAGATTGTGCAGGAATTGTTCTGAATGTTGGCTCGAGACCTTTAATCCCATGTTAAGAAAAGCACATGAATATCACAGAGGCTTAATTGCTTCATAGTTTGTCTGATTTGAGAGAACCAAAGTATAAACAAGGAAAAGTGTCAAATTAGAGTGAAACAGGAAATATGGAGATAGATTTGTGGAGGAGAAGGACGGGGGAAAATGAGAAGGGTTGTAAAGTGGTCAAGATTCGATGTGTATTTGCACCAATTCTTCAAGTTGAGTAACTTTTAGAGGAAAAACAAAAATAAAACACGAACTGATTGTTTTGATTCCGAAAATAGTCTCACCCTCACTCTTTTGTAAGGGAAAAAAATGCCCCTTTCAAGGTATACATTTTATCCTGGCTTTTTGTGGGAATAACATCAGTTTTATGTTTCTCAGGCTGACAGTCGTCAAGGCAAGCTACTTCATTGTAGAACACTGGGCCTTTCTTTATGACTCTGAATAAAAAGTACAAGGAATAAGTAAAGTTCTTACACATCTAATGCTTCTTTGGTCTTGGTCTGTTTTGCTGTAAAGGATAAAAATGTTGTACACATAAACACCGGGGAGCACTTGTGAGTAGGAGCCTACATTTACATATTAACACTAGCATAACCCCTGACTCTAATCTTCAGGGGTTACTTTCCAAGACTGTGTGGGTGACTACCTGCAGATAGTACTGAATACAAGACACGCAGCATTTTTCCTTTGTATACATTTTAATGATTAACAGTATCATGTAGCTCACAGTAAGAGACTAGGAATAGAAAGAAACATGTTCAATAATACAGGATACAAGTAACTTGGCTCTCCACACGTCTTTCTGTACAGCACGTACCCGTTCTGTGACCATGTGAGAAACTCGTGTGATGGGGTACAGGGAGGTAAATGGACAAGGGCATTGTGCTACAACTTAGGCTACCACGAAGGGTTTAATTTAAATTCCCAATGCCTTGGTTTCATGACTTCAATCTCAATTTAACACTCGCTTACTCATTTATTCATTCAACTCAGAGCTATCCAAGTAACATATAAAGCCTCTTTGATTGGCATCAAAATATCTTCTCCCTTCAGTTAACTTACACTGTAACAAGATAAAAGAAAATACCATGTAATATTTGATAAATACCAAAATAGAAGAGTTGAAGACAATATAAAATAGTGATGATTTATATGAAGAAGAAGGTTTGATCGTGACTTGAGGAAAACACAGTGGCCTTAGGTCAGACAATTTAGAGAAAACCTTCCTGAGAATTTCACATTTATTGAACATAGGACTGATAAGAATGAGACAATCAACTGCAATTCTAATGCCTGTATTACTTAAAATACTTCTCAGTGAGGTTTTATTTAATAAACACTTTAATTTTAAAATCAATGAAAAATAATGTATTTTATTCTAGGATACAAACAACATTTAATATATTATTTGTGATTCTACAGCCTAATGATTCAAAGACAGTACATCTTGTTAAATTAATTTATATTAGGTAGGACACCATCTTTATTTTCTAGAAGTTATAGAAAAATTACTTTAAAAGCACTCAATTAAACATATTTATTTTCATGTCCATCCAAGGACAAGAATCTTAATGTTCAAAATTATTTCATGACCACCCTTAACTTCTCATAGCCAGCTCTAGCACAATGAAGTCAGCATACCATTTTTCCTAGACACAGACATTATGTATTGACTCAGTTGTAAACCAATCATTGACAATAAAGTGAGACATGGACTAAATTTTATTGAGAAAAAACTATCAAAGTAGACCTAAGAGAAATTTAAAAAGAAAGAGGCATGATTCACTCCTTTGTCTTACTCAACTCATTTACCCATCTTTGGCATACCTCCCCGGACCACGTCACAGAACTACACAGTACTTAGGACAAAGTCACAGGTTGGCACCGAGAAAAGAGTTTAAAAAAAAAAAAAAGTTTTCTATTACTCTGACCAAAGGCCTTGAAGATCTCAATTAAGGAAGTTCTTTGCATGTTTTTGGATTCAATGGCTATTAAAAATAGCCAATTTTCTCTAGAACCTAAATTAGTTACAGATGTCATTACGGTAACAGAATTAATGCACAGGTTTTAGTGATTTGTAACTAAGAGCCCTTAAGCATTCCAAATTACATTAATGCTATAATAATTATATTGAAATGATTAGCCTATGTAGACAAATGATATGTAAAAACAGTATCAATTGTAAATTTAAAAAAAACTCTTTAGCAACATCAAAAATAAATTTTGTCAACCTAAACTTAATAAAAATAACAGTATCTTCTCTACTGATCTTGCAGAGTCCTTACAAACATAAAATGAGAGAAACATACACAAGAAGTTATAAAATAACACAATGAATGTTTACATTTTTAAAATATACCTTAGTAATAGACATTGTGCTATTACAATGCAAAAGCAACTAAGATTTACTTAGAGCTTAGAAATTAATAGAGCTTCAAAATTGTCAAATAGGGATATTAAGAATAACATGATCCATACCTAAATGCTAAGATGCAACAGCTACACTTTTTTTTTTTTTTTGGTACTACAAACAGTAAGATTCAATTTACCTGATGTTAAGAATCTTACATACTTCTTGGGAAATCAGTTATTTAAACTGTAAACAAAACAAAATAAAACAAAACACTCTGTAGTGAAGCTGCATACCTTTTAATACAAGTTTGGATAATGGAGAATAAAATGAATCACTATAAATAATTCAGGTATAAAACCAGATGCACACTGGGACTCTATCTGGTAACACACAATCACAGCAAGTACTCACCCTAGGCATATGAAAGAACCTCAATAATCCCACATGCAAAGAAAAAGAGTCAAGAAATGTTCTGGGGAAGCAGATGCACCCACACTGCACTAAAAAGATGTGCTATTGTACAACCAAACAAACAAACAAACAAAAAATAGTGGGCCTGAGAAGGGGAAGAGTGTTGGGGATTTTTGCCTCCAACTGTTCCCTTGATAAGCAGATGCCATAGCCTTGTGAATAGAAGAGAGCCCCACCGGATCAGCCCAATACAACTTCTGTGGTGTAACTGAGTTATTGAGTTGTGCCTGTAAGTCTCACAGGTGGAAGGAGGCATTGGGGGAGATAAGCCTTATTGGCAAGAGGGGGAACAAGATGCTTTTAGATAGGGGATATACTTTCCCACAATTATCAAGCTATCGCTCCAAAATCACACAGATCACAGGTACTCAACTGGCTGGGAACTATAAGTTCATGCTTCCTTATGCCCAGGCTAAGGAGGCACCTACCACACTAAGAGAAATTTATTTCCCAATTCAGTGACTCAAAGATCCTTTAAAAATAAAATATCTCATTTCATGTTAAAACATGGAGATGTCAAGTGTAATAGTTACTTCAGATCTGTATTGTAAAAAAATACATAGTGAAACTTTCTCAAAAATTTTCTCAAATGTTGGCAAAAATGATTTTGAATTTTAAGGTATTTTAGGTTAGTCATATCATTTAAATATCGCCATGCCTTTGTTCACATATCTATAGACACTGTGTAGTTTTCAAAAATAAGTACCTTAGATATTGACAAGCTGTCTCCAGGTTTCTTCCAGGATTTCCAGCGCTCTGAGGCTTGAAGTAGCTGACGACCACATCAATACCTTGGGGCACTCAGTTAAAACACTGTGGTAATTGACCAGAGCAAGGCGTCCATGCTGTCAGCTCTGATTAACTGGAGGGATCCTAGAAAGATAAAGACCGCACTTAGACAAAACTGTTAGAGAAAGTAGAAATTTTTAAATAATATCACCCTCACCTGGTTTTTATGCATACATATTTTTGCCAAACATTATCTATAACAACACCCCTACACATCCCTAGTGCCACTCAATTACTTGAACACTTCTTATGTGATCAAGATGAAACCACGCTGCAAGGGTAACTCAATATTTGGGTCATTTTTGTATATCACTCTAAGTAGAGACCAGATTCTTAAGGTGTATTGAATTTCATGCACTTGATAAATTAATGAGATTTGAGAACTGCAGAAAGGCAGTGGAAATTGCTTCTGTCTTTAAGGTTTTATGGAAGCCACATCTAAACATACATTATCTCATTTTTTTGGTCTTATTATTTAAAGTGGCAGGGAAATGTATGAAGACGGGGGTGGGAGGTGGGTTGATCTCCAAATTCCACAGTCCTCATTTATGGCAACGGTTTCTGTGTATCCTTCTTTCTTTACCAATGAAGGAATTGGGACTGTGTGGGGAATTTTCATGAGAAGCTTATTTTGTTGTGGATGACTTTTCATAGACTATACCACTAAGAAGATTCATTTGCTAGGAATTAAAATAGAAAGCCTGTTAGTATTAACTGAGAGTTTTAGTCATTAAGCACCATACTAGTTATTACAGAATTTTTTTTCTTTTACAAAGCCATTTAATTAGACAGAAATAAAAAAATAAAGCCTTCAACTAAAACTTTATAAGTTTTGTCTTAATAAATCTTAATATATCTCCAAATCCAATAACACCTATAATATTCCACTTCTGAATGATAGTGGTTCCACTTCATCTTGGCACGCAGCAGTCCACATAAACTTACAACATTTTTTCATAGCAAATTTACTTAAGATATTTGTATCTTTATGCCTTTGGGATGGGAAAATAATATAACCATTCAATTGTCTTCTATACACTCAAAGAATCGAGAATCTGCCTCTTATCACAAACTCAAGATACAATAGGGAAGACACAAAATCTTAATTGCAACTGCTATGCTCATAAACATAATTTACTCTTTTGGAGGTATTTAGGACTTTCTGCTTAATGAAATTTTTATTCCTATTCCTACACATAGATTCTATTAAAAGCTGTATCCTAAACAAGCTGTATTTCTTCGTGTATCCAGAATCTTAGCATTATCACCTGCAAAATATGGTGATTGAACTATGCAGCTCATTTACATTTGAAACAATATTTCAATCGACACTATCCCTTTTTCCCATTCTTTCATTATTTTCATTATTGAAAATGAAAATACCACTTTTCAAATTAAGTAGCAATCTGCAAAAATACAGAAAAGCAAGAAAAACATTGCTATACATAGGTACAATCAGTATGAAGAAAGGGAACAATCCCAATCTTGATGACATATTTTGTATGATAGTGGAGAAACAGAAGAAATAATGTCAAAGAGAAAGAAAATGATACAGCAAGAACCACAGAATAAAAGGCAGCTTAAAAAGCAGATTCACAAGTCATAGGTGTGTGCTGTTTGAGTATTTCTTGTCACACAGTAAGAAAATATTATGAGAATTCAGAAAATTCAGATTATGGTGAGTGGATGGCATACATGACTTACTGCTGATTTTTAAGTGTGAAATAGTTCTGTGCTTTCCTAAAAATGAATCTTTAGGGGCTGGAGGGATTGTTTAGTGGTTAAAGTGTTTGCTTTGCAAGCACAAGGCCTCAGTACCACATAAAACTGGTCATGATGATGCACACCTGTAATCCCAGCTCTAGGGAGGCTGAGGCAGTCAGACTGTTCTGAGTCCAAGGCGAGCCTGGGCTACACAGTCAGTTCAGAACCAGCCTGGGCTACAGAGCAAGACCCTGTTTCAAAAAAATAGGGTTCATCTGTTACATAACCATGCAAAAATATTTGGGTGTGAAATGAAGTAATGTATGAAAAATACCTCAACATAAATATATATCTGCCTAATATATATATATATATATATATATATATATATATATATATATATATATATGTGTGTGTGTGTGTGTGTGTGTGTGTGTGTAGACATATATATATATATATACATATATGTCTATATATATAGACATACATAAAATTAAAACTATGTAAAATTGAAATTTCAAATTTTGGTAGCAATAGATCATACAACCCATGTGTTAGACACACTTTTATTATTATTTTGTAAATAGCATATCAGGTGAATAGACACAAAAATGAACATTTATGAGTCTAGTTTTTGGCACAAAAATTCACAAAGGCAATTACAATTTAAGCATACACAAATTTAAGCAAATTTTGTTGAAAATTTGTGAACCACACCATCTGAACAGGTTTTATTCATTTTTTTCTTTTTTCCATTTTTTTTTAGAATTTCTTCTATTTCTGAAAAACATAGGGTAAATCACAATACCTTTAGATTACAATGAAAGAAATTTTGCTACAAAGTACTTGAGGACAAATACCACAATCCCATGTTTGCACTTCACTGAAACAAAGGACTTCACATTCCTTCCTTCACAGTCATTTGATAAGCTTTCAGAAGAGCCAGAGGAGGCCTAGAGCAGAAAAGCATTTTGTTTTCTTTTCCATTAATTACATTCTTTCAAAGATTTCTGAACGTTTCCAAGGAAATGGAAAACTTTTTTGAGCAAGTAATTATTAGAGTTAGAGTGTAAATTTTCCACAAAATTTCATCTATATGTTACTTTTCCTTAATTCACTAAGAGGTATTTCATAAGTTTCATTTTGAATTCGTAGATACAATACACTGAAAAAGACGTGACAATACATGATACTTCTAAACATAAAATTGGACCAATACCAATTCCTTGTTTTGACACCTTTCCATATATATATATATATATATATATATATATATACTAATTGTATATGATACATAATGGTTACCATGAGCTTGGGTATTTTGTGCACATTTACATCACTTCAAGACTAGAGATCCTTCCCCTTCCATTTTTGATCTGTTCCCTCCTGTACGCCTTCCCGAACTCCCATGATCATAACCATTTGGTTCTTTAAAATGCTTTTATTTTCCGGGTTTCTCACATTAGGAAACCGGTTCAATATTTAAATTTTTGCGTTTGCCTCACTTCACTAAGCAGGGTGGTCTCAAATTGTGATCATTTACCGAAAAGAAGATCCAAATTTGCCTTTATTGGAGAGTACTCATTCGTTGCGTACATACTACACATTTTTATATCCATTGATCTGTTGATGAATATTTTGACATCTTTTGCCTGATTCTACATTTCTGTGGTAGCAATATATTTGCAGTTTTTTAACAACACTGTTTTAATTTTAAAAATTATATGCTTGATACTGAATTTTCAGAATTATAGAAGGTCATTCAACACAGCACACTCTGGTGTGTAGAACGTGCCTAAATATGCCATGTAAATATAATTGCAATGCATGAACTTGATGTTAATAATAAAGGTAACAAGTATCGTTAAAAAAATCTAAATTTCAAAAGGCCAGCAAAATTTAAATCAACAGGTGTTTTTAAATAAAAAAAATAGTGAGCAATACATTTGAGTACTCAAAAGCTGTATTCAAAATGATGGGCATGAACAACAATCCTCATATTCATGTAAACATTGTTCAACAATTAAATGAACACATGGACATAACTATTAATTTAACGTAGTTATTATCATCAAGTCAATTACACACTTAGGAAAACAAACTGTGTTTGTTCTCATATATGTTGTGCTTGAGGATGACTGCCAAAAAAGTTATTGTTTCAGACATTACTGGTGAATCCATGTGATTATGCTCTGAAAATTCAAAATTATGTTTTGTGAATATGATATATACATTTTTGTTCTCTTTCTCTCAGGTGTATGTATAGAAATCAGTTATGCACAGTTATGAGAGCAAAGTTACTATAGCTCTTTCAGCTTGCTGACACATGAAAAGTAGAATTTTAAAGTCAAGCACATTATACTTAATTTTTGAGGAATCAAACATAATTTTCACAGTCAAAATATTGATTGTAAAGAAGCACATTTTTGCATTTTAAATATTGTAATTAATATTGTAATTAATCTTCCCTTCAAATTTCACTTTAAGAAAGTTACCTTTGTAGTAGTAATGTCCCCCCAAACAGACTATATTAAATGATAGAACTCAAAATAAATTAGTGAGCTGAAAATATAAGTTTAAGATCTACTGAGCTCACTGAAAATACACAAGCAAAAATAGAGATGTTTAAATGTATATGTCAATTTAAAGTTGTAGGTCAGACCATATAATTTGTATATATACCGAAAAGGCAGAAACATTACAGCAGAGCAGCAGTCAGAATGGATATAAACATATAATGTTCTATTTGGAGGATGCATAAATCAACTTATACCGAACCTAATATCCTCACAAACTTAAATAGACATTATCTTTATTATCAAGCTAACCTTCATTTTCATACCTAGACACTCACTTTGATGCTGCAGACTTATTCTCGATACAGCCAAATTCTATTTGCATTGTGTATGCGGTTATGTTACTTTATCATTTCTAGCTAGCATATAGAAATACATTTTATTCTCACACTTGACATAATTTTCCACACGATTTTATTATTTTTAATAAGCAATGCTACTGTTATCCCATTAGAATAATAGAATTTACTTTCTTTCTTTCCATCCTAGAGACCATTTGGGACAATAAAATCACATGAGTTCCGCAAAACTCACTAGCAGGTAGTGCCCTCCGGCAAGTGCTGCCTTCTTCTTATCCCAGTACCAAGGACTGCTCCTGAAATCTGCAAAGCAGCAACTGCTTAATTTACAATATTTCGGGTGCTATAAATCCACAAGCAGTCATCTGATAACAAATCAAACTTTTCTTGAATAATGGCTGCTCTAGATCTCTATGAGATCTGTGGTTCCTTCTCTAACTCTTCTCTTTTCCAAATAGCCCAAATTATATGGGTGCGTGTTAATAATTAATAATGAAAAGACTGTAACAGTAGCTAACACTTCTTAACAACTTGCAGTATTCTGTGAAGTGTACTTGGCATTTGTCCAAGTACTCCACTGATACTCAGACCAAAGAAGCAGTTACTAGGAGACATAAGTATTGACTCAAATAAGGTATTCTACCTACTAAACAGTTATTAAAAATAGATTAGCATTGGAATTCCAGGATTTCAATCTAAACTTCTCTTTTGAGTTACTGTTCTGCCTATGCAGAAGTCTATCACACAGAGTAAGAGTATCAACTCAACCCAAAACAACCTATAACATTATTTTGAAAAAAATCATTACATTTTTATTAAAAATATTGTACAGAAATTTAATGAGTAGGATGTGCCGGTACACATCTGAAATTCTAAAACCTGGGAGGCAGAGGCAGGTGGATTGCCATGAGTGTGAGGCCAGCTCCTGTTACACTGTGAGTTCATGGCTAGCCTAGACTACATAGAGAGATTCTCTATCAAAGAAGATGAAGAAGAAGAGGAAGAAGAAGAAGAAGAAAAGCAATAAATATTAATATAAAATGTAAACATATTTTACTTAATTATCTGAAAAGAAAGTGTACTTCAGATTTAGTTTATGGAAATCAGTATGGCAATTCCTCAAAGGCTGAAAATAAACATTCCCTTTGATCCACTGATACCTCTTTTAGGACTCTTTCCAAAAGCATTAAAAACATCATATAAAAGAGATAAATACATACCCATGTTCTTAGCAGCACAAATAACAATAGCTAAAATGTGGAAGACATCAAAATACCCATCAAAAAACTCGTGAATGATTGAACTCCTCTGTAAGAACCTTTTCAAATTTCATTAGGCCAAAAGAGCCTACATTACCTTCTGTTAAAATCTGATCAAGTTCACCGATATCATACAATACACAGTGCTCTTAAAATACAATAATAATCTCTGGTACATACAAATGAGTCTACTAACAGGAATAATCTTGGATAATTAAATTAGTGCATTAATAATGTATAAGTAAGTAGCTAAAATTGTAGGACGCTTTCATCAAAGGGAAACTATCTCCATTAAATTAACCAAATTATTCACTTTTTTCAGTCAGTGAAAAGACACTCAAAGTAAAACTTTATAACATATCTAGTACTCACCATGAACTAGAAAAAATTTTCAATAATTTAAGCTCAATTTATAGTGACAATTCAGTATATGAAGGTCTGGAATCCTTCCAAAAATAGCTTAAATTTGTGGTGATTATTGCTTTATTTCTGTTATTGTGCTTTTGAAAAATAAGTTGTCAATTTAATTTAGCTACACATTTCGTTTAGTTCAATTAACACTGACTAAGAGATGACAAAGTTGGAAGACCTATGCAAATTCCCAACAAGCAGTGGTTCACTATGGTCAAAACCTTCACAGTTGCTTTGTCCCTTTCAGTTAGGGGGAGCTAGTCGATAATCCCTAAGAATTTGACAGTTCTATAATTTAATGTGATTGGCTTTTGATTTTCATCATTCATCGTGCAAACAAAAAGAAATCCGGGAAAAATGATTTTGTATTTAGTTTTAACTTTGCATGTGATTAGGGAAAAACTGTATTGAAGAAGTCACTTGATTTTAGCTATTGGATTTCTATGTTTAGAGACCATTAATAGCCAAGATGATCCAACGCTTTAAAATCTGCACATTTTTAAATAAATTTTCTACACTTAACCTACTAAGTTAAACAGGTTTCCAAACACGAGTTCACATACTTACCTGCATTTGTGTGTAAACTGGTCTGTGCTATTACAAAAAGTGAAATTTCAAGTATGACTTAGAATTTTTTAGATATTTTCAAAAAAAGCATATTCAACTTTTTTAGTATTTATTTATTTATTTGAAGAAAAGAAGCCAAGATCATTTATATCTATGGACACAAAAGTGTCACCTGACAAACCTTTTCATCATGGTATGTCCTTAAAATACCCGAAAATGATCTAGGACAGATTATTTAGAGTTATAAATCTTATCTGAAAATTCGGTTAGCCATTTTTAAACCTACTTATCTGTGTTACACATTGTAAAAGACAACCCAGTCTATTCATCTTATCTAGTATAAAAGGACTAGACTGCACAGATTACCTGTTTGTGCCTGAATTTCCTCAGCTCCACATTCTCTATCTCTCACATCCAGTTCTACTTTGCAAAGTTTAGCTTATGCTGTAATTTTTATAATCCTGGATTTTATACAGCCCTACCAGCCCATGCCTGCAGGTGTCAGCTAAGAAGAAATTCATTGACAATGTATTGCAACAAAATTATTTTCTCTGGCAGTAAAAATTAGCTGCAAGAGCATTGCAGCCAAGTAATGTTCTCGGACAATAATGTTTCACGTACTGTGAATGCATAATTGTTTATTATGGGCCAGACAGAGATTAATCATTCTTCTGTGATATTTTTCCCATGGGAGAAATAGATATTAAATTCTGGCTTCTACAGATATGGTCAGTGTACTGGAAGGACTGTAGCTGTACTATGAGTCTCATGGACATTTAACTTGGGGTCGCTGTGAATGCTTCTTTGTGAAGGCAGACATCGCTCTTTGACTCGGAGTTTCTGGAAGAACTCCAAGATGCAGCCTTCAAGTGCCGCTGTAGGCACTCAATGCATATTAGAAGGTGGTCTGAAAAGTCTGAATGGCTAAGGTGGACAGACGCATGTGTTCTTTCTTCACACATACCCGTCTCAGCTGAGATATAAACAGATGAAATGACATTTCAAGAGAAATCTAATACTTACAAACTTTCAATTAAGGGACGTGCACAATTGGGTCAAACACTCCATGCAAATTACAGTTGCATAGAGAAAATGCTGACATGCACAAACATTCAAATTTGCTAAGAGTTTTATGGAATTATCCATGCTTCATTCATAACAAAATTGGACTATTTGACATGTGTGTTCAGTAAAATTGTTGAATGTTTATAAATAAATAAAATTGATCTATTTATACTGTATAGTAGTCATTTGTTTATTATTTTGCAAACTAATCAATTATTTACATAATTAGCTGTGGATTATCCCATTGAGTATGTTTGTATTAAATTCAATGCACAATTTTTATGTTTTATTGATATGATAATGGGTTGTGTTCAAAAATCTCATATATAAAACGATCGTTGTGATTCCAGCTCAAATTTACCATTTTTATCTTCCATTATTGATATGTTAGTGTGTATAATGCTGTCTTTAAACTCTAAGCTATTAAATGTAAGATAATAATATTTAACAAAATATAAAGACAGAAAAGAAGAGGGCCTACTAAGTGTATGCTCCGACTGTTCTCTTATTCACCTGTGTATTTAAATTACTATGAAATAGTTTCTGATAGTTAATTCTATGCTTGGTATTTATTAATTAAATCAAGAGATGATTTATAGATATATTACTGTTGAAGACATATTTTAATAATCGAAGTGACAGTATTAAATACTAAGAATTTGAACTATCCTTCTAATTTATGATTTTTGAAAACACATTTGACATTGTGATATTAACAAATTACTTCACAACCTCACTAATTTCTAAAGTTTTATATATTTCATTTTTTTCAAACTAAAGTAAAAGTCAAAAATATTAGTTTGAGTAAGCAAAGCTAAAACATCAGATATGTACCACCGGTTTTGGAAATTCACATTATTATCAACATCTGCTCTCTACTCTCTGGATGAAATGTAGATTATCACTAGATATAGTGAAAGTTTTTCATTTGCATATAATACCAATACCTCATTACATCTTTTTAATAGATAAATAGGAATGTAGCAAACAATATAAAACATCTAGCTTAGCATATGATTGCATGTATATATGTGTATAGGTATACATATTTGAACTTTACTTTTGCATTAAAATAATATATCAATTATTGGTGGATGTTTGTCTTGAGTTTACAAAATTACATTATCAAAATTTTCACTCAAAGACATTTCTATTCTTTGGGACATGTCAAATTAGGTCACCCTTATTTGTGTACTGAATGTCATGCTACCATATCAATGGACGTCAGAATGAGACTCTGTCTCAAAAATGCTATCATAACAAGTTAGAATGTCTTGAGATACAAAATATATAGAAATAATTCATAGGTCCTTTTACTTGAGAAGTAATGTAGTCACCAACCAAGGTTTGTCTGCCTAGCATTAGTTACTTAAGTAACACATGAGTTAAGGATGCAGACTGATTTTAGATGAATTTTGTATCTTACATTAGTGATCCTAATACAAAACAATAATTTGTTCATTGGTATATGTAATAATAATTTGAAACTACATGATAAAAGATCATATAAAAGACACCCTTAACTATTAATCTAGAGTCCCTACAAATACTTCATTTAATTGATGAAATTTTTAAGTCAGAGTTTAAAAGATGCACCACATAACATGAAAAACTGAGCTGCCATGGAGCTGGTTTTCACAGAAGGTGACTTTTCATGTAATTATCATGAAATTATCAATATTTGCTTAAATAGGCATCATTATATTTTAAAATAAAATTAATAAATTTAAATCTGCCTTTTGAAATTAATACCCAAGTAATAGTTTTCCAAGAATATTACACTTTAATACTTATGATTTGATTATGGAGCAAAGAAACAAATGGTCACATAAAACGTCCAATAACCTTCTCAACTAACTGGATGATGTATTTTAATAAATACAAAGACACCGCTGATACAACCCCACAGTTAAGAGAGACTCAAGATCTCAGAGAAAAACTATGGCTTTGAACCTGATGGCTGTTTACTTGCAAGAGTTTAAATAATTGATCTTTTGAAGCTACATTTATTTCTAAAAATGATGCATAAAGTGGAATATCCCAGTTAGTTGCATATAATATCTTAGATAGATTGATAAAAGTATATTAGTCAGAAATGACATTATTGTTAGTGGACCTGGTTATCAAGCTATTCTCTATCTAATTCAAACATATGATTGCGATTTTATTTAAACTGAGACTTATCCATCTCCCCATGGAAGAGAAAGATCATTCTGATACATTCTGTAAAGGAATGATGAACCGCTGCTCCAATTCTACTCATGTTAATTGTACAAAACATCACAAACATTCTAAACCCTGTTTGTATTGGACTAAGATGCAAAATTGTACTAAGAAACATTTTTGCAAATGCATACAATTTAGACATGTTCTAGAACTAAAGCAAATGGGGAAAATCATTTAAGACTTTCTTTACCACCTTTACTAATATTCCATCCTCTGCTGAAAAGAAAAATACTTTGCAAAGTACTTTACATAAGAAGACACTTATCTCTTCATAAAATTCTATTGACTTAAAATAACCTACCTTTCTTTCTTTATAGAAGTCTAATGAATGTATAATGAGGAATTTAGAAATGCCTGTAAAATTCCTGAATTTTTTAGAAAAAATGGTCGAGGCTCTCACTTCATGCAATGTGCAAGAACTAAATGGAGACCCTCGACAGAATGCACATCAGGCCCCTTGCCAAATGAGAATCATAATTATCCTTATTTATTGAGGGTTTTGTAATCATCATCATTACTGTGAGTGCAGATGTTCAGACTGATTGAACTTCTAAGGTATCCCAGAAGTAGCATACAAAATATCGTTTCGGTCTTCTAGGAGCTTATGTTCTAAACCCGTGATGCTCAATATGTTAGCCATTGGCTACATATGGTTATCTAAATTTAAATAAATTAATACTAAAATAGCATTAAATTGTCACAGCTCTTCTTTCAGTTACTCAGAAGCCAAGCGTGATTGATGGCTACCATACTGGAGGGCATAGGTATAAATAATTTCCGTCACTACATGAAATTCTATTTGGGAGTTTCTTGCAGAGGCTTGGCATGCATATGAAAAATTATGTTTATCTCAAACATTAGTTGAAACAGCACATGATTGATACTAAACAAATATTTGTTGAGTGAATGAATTCATAAAAGAGTAGGAATGTTTCTTAAATACAAGGAGTTTTCTGGGGCTCACTTTTCTTGTCATTGAAAGGATAACAAACATTAACTTGTTTTCTCAATGAGAAACAATAATTTATTCCAGGAGAAATTAAAAACACTTAACAGAAAATAGACAGCTGTGTTAAATCAAAAGACAGAGTATGAGTGAAGGCATGTTGATGAGTAGGTCTTCAAAGTAAGTTAGAAAGAAGAGGTCAAGACTTTGCTGCTAGAGAAAGGACTTGTGGGGAAATTCTCTTAATAACAGGTAACAGAAAAGTGAGCACACTTGAATGAAAGGGCAGCCCCGACTGAAGTTTTAGACTGGGAGAGAAGAGATTCATTATTTTTAAAAGAATAGAGAAAATATGAAAGTCTCCAGCTGAAGGAAGGACTGACATGGCCAAACTCAAATAGAGCCTATCAAATGTAGGCATTCACATATGAGGAACACTTCTGCAGATTTAAAATGTTTTAGGATGATTTTGTTTTTTGTAATACGTAGAAAGGATACAAAAAATAGATGCAGAAAATAATGCTTGTTTAGACTCTTTTTGAAAAATTTCTAAAGATATGTGAGAATAAGAACTAAGAATCCAACAAACTAATTGCATCACTAGTAAACGGATTCCTAGAAAAATAATGTATCTATGCAATGAAGCTGCCTCTTTTCTACACTACAATTAGCTACTGACAGGTGGCAGTAGCCTTTGTTCTTACAGGGTCTTCGTTTCTGTATCTAAAATTATATTCTTATATATGTATCACAATTATATTCTCTACACGACCATTCTGATGTTTCACTTTATCTATCAGAATATCATGTAAAATTAGCCTCTGTATGCAGAATGGTCCGGTGCGACTTAGATAATGAAAGCTAGCTTTTGTTAACTACTGTGCTATTAGTTGATGTTGGCGGTAAGGATTGATGACATACATATGAAAGAGGGATGGACTTAGTCTATAGCTTATATTCATATTCAGAAACAGCACTATTTGGAAACATGATGTAAGAGTTAATGAAGAGCTCTTGCATCATGTTTCCAAATACTGTCCTTGTTCCTCTCAAGTAGTACAGTTTTTCTGTTTTTGTAAGTCTCTCTCTCTCTCTCTCTCTCTCTCTCTCTCTCTCTCTCTCTCTCTCCATAAATACAAATGCACAATTTATCAGTTATTCAGATATATTTAGGTTCTACCAAGCATCTGTTACAGTGATTATCTTTCCTCATATTGTTTTCTCTGCTTCACTTTGGTACATCTAGATACCTTTCCAAAATAAAAAAAAAAAATGTTTAAAAGATAGATGCATTTAAAGTTTTAAGAGATATTTCTAATTGGCATTCTGAAAACAATAAAATAATACGTGGCAAGGAAGAAGATTGTCTATTATATGCCTGTATGTTAGCTATGCCCTTGATATACATCTCTAAGACTGCAAAAAAATGAAGTTTCTCCGTGAATAAGTGATCTCAGTGACATCCACCAATTTTGCCCAACATTTTGGATTTCAGAATTGTCACCTCATATAATGTGTGATTATTGTAACTCAAAATGTATCAGGCTCTTTGAAAGTACTTGTTTGGTCATTGTCAGAATGAATTCATAGTGAAACGATCATAAAGAATAAATCGATTTTCTCCTCCAGCATAAACATTGCGTTTCTTCTTTAAGAAATATATAGATTATAGAACTTCATTTCAAGACTTAAGAAACAAACGCCTTCTAATTTAGATCCAATATGTGCATTGTTTAAAATACAGGACAAAATTTACTTATTAGTCACTAGTCAGTCCTATCAGCAAAGCAACTTCTGAGATCCAATTTGGGATCAATCTGAACTCTAGCACTAGAATGACATAATCAAAATTAATTACTTATGCTAAGATAAAGAAATAAAAACTTTACTGGGTCTAGATTTCACTCACATTGATCTACACTTTCACGAAGTCTCACGGTTATTTCTAAATAATTTTTGGGTTACAATTATATTATATTGTGTCACAGAGTTCGAGACTAACAATTTAAGATTTTAAACATATTACATAATAATACACAAATAATATATACTGGATTATGTTAAGAAATGCATTGAATGTTCTAACTCCTCCTAAGCATTTATAGGGCAAAAAAGAACCAAAAATCCTAAATTAATAAATATTAACTTATAAAGATATAAGGTCAATTTCAAGAGACAAGTATGCTATTTCTTATGGCTTATAATATATAATTTATAGTTTAATGTATAGGTATTAAATTATGAACATAATTTAGAGTAATTATTATTCCACATATAATGTGTACTTAAGATAGTACCAGCTATGAATTGATAAGATAACCTTAGATATCTACAAGCATTTGAACAGTCTAAGACTATCATGTCCAACCCAATCGAATTCTGTTCAGTTAATATGAATAAACTTTTTTCTAAGATCTATTGATATTTGATCATTTTATACTGTTCAGTGTTTTAATGTGATTGTGTTTACTGTAGTATTGTGTGAAGAATTGTGTGTGTCTTATGGATATATAGCAAATGACTATGTGTTGCTTAGTACAAAATAGAATGTTGATATATTAGCTCACATGATTGTAAGTCTTGTCTCCAATCTGATCACTGGTACAGAGTTCCTTTAATGCCTTCTTGAAACATTAGCCAACATTTAAAGAATGTAAAGGGTTTCAGATTTAAATGTGAGGGTTCCCTTATTTCCCTGCTGTTTTCCCATTTGTATTGTATTCTAGGCTCTTCATGGCACAGTATTTTCTCAAAATTCATTCTCTTGCAAAGCAGATTGTAGAGACACCTAGTGGTAAGTACTCAGTCATCCTTAACACAGAGTTAATGGTAGAAAATTCTCATCATTTATTTATTTGAACTAGAAAACGCAATTGAGAATGAAGAGTGCACATGTTTTTAAGAAACCTATACAGTAAATTAATTAAAAACATGCTCAACGCTTTATAGTTTGACAAAATTGATCTTAATCTGGACAATGAATAATCAAACACACCAAAATTAAACACTAAAAGAAATTGTGACGATCTTGGGAAGTAATGAGAGAAGTAAATAAAATAGATACTTCTAAGCTATTTTAAAGTGTTTAATGATTTAGTAAGTTTTTTACCATTGAAAACTTTAATCAATATTAAAAGTTACTTTTCTAATATGAATTGATTTTGCAATTAAAGTGCTTAGTGTGATTAATATGCAAGTTATTAAGTTCTATATGCTTCAATTTTTAGAATATAAATGCATTTATACTCAGAAAATAATTTTTAGAATATTGGTACCATGTTAGAAGGTAGAAAATGAAAACAGAGTAACCATCATTTTGTGGATAAAGTGGAAGCTATGTCCGTTTATATAACATACCTGTAGCCAATGGCATCATATCTAGGCCACATGTTTCTAATTTTAACAGGAATTTATATGATTTCATTATCATTAACCGATATCACAGATTACTTACTTTCTCTTCCTTAGTACAAGATCAAATTTACACAAATCAAACAGAATAGTTTCCAAATTATGCACTTAAGGCCTAACTGCATCATATTTGCACAACACACTCAGAAGTAATCAAAAAGTGTTTAAACCTAGACAGCTTTGCATATGGACATTCTCCTGACAAAGTCCTTATCAGCCTACACGGGTAATGGAGAAAATATGTTTGTGAAGATTCACAAACATATATATATATATATATATATATATATATATATATATATATATGCATCTCTATTAATATTCATGTTTAATTAAAATAAAACCACACTTGTATCCCAAATATTGCTAAAAACCAAACAATATTTAATAACACATACTTATTTCAGAAATAAATTAGATAAATACCTATTTACACAGGTACAATTACTGAGTTATAACAAGCACATGTAGAGGGAATCTGCGTGGGTCAGTTATTCTGATCAACTTTTCCTCTGCGTTTGGGCTGGAAGGCGGGCCCAGGATCATCAGACACTACAAAAGGCATCTGGGGCACACAAAGACCTCCTTACGGGGAGGGAGGTGTGCGATTTCAGGGGAAAAGCCAGGAATACTTACTGTAGAGACGATGCTAGCGAAGTCTAGCAGGTGACTCTTCAACAAACTGGCTTTCTATTGATTCTGCATTTATTTAGGGATTTCCGAATCTTTTCAAAGACTTTCTCTCGACTAGACGTTCACTTCCCATGAACTGCCCAGGTATACTTATAAAAATATACAAAAGCGAACCTCTGCCTCCTCCAGAGTCCTTTACAGTGTGTAGCCCACAGCAACAAGGGCTCCACTGTTCCCAAGGCAGGAGAGCAGAGCGCAGGCGGACAGCGCAGGCTGCGGTCATCCGTCCCTGGCCACCACCAAGCCCAACACTAGCGGGTTCAATCCCATTCCTGCCTTTTTCAACAGGAGAATCGCACACACTCCCACGCTCGGGTTACGCACATGGTCCGAGACTCCTGTCTCCCACGAACGTGACATCCAAGGAGCCTCCGGCGGCGCAGCCAGAGCCTCGGGGGGCGTCTCGGCTCTCGGCCGCCACCTATCGGCCACACCGCGCCCGCTGCGCCCCAGGCCCATCATGTCTGCTGCAGCTTGGCTCGCCCCGGAGGCGCGACAATAAACAAGTGCACCGGACGGGGCCCTGCGCCGGCTACGGAGCAGATGTCGCTGCGATCCGGGCGATGCATTCCGTGCGGCCACCTCCTCGGCGCCCGGGAGAGAAGAAGCGACTTTCCCTGAGTTTTTTTAGAGCCTCCTTGCCGCCAGGACACGCCACAGGCACAGAACCACGCTGTTCCTGCCCCTCAGACCCCCCGAAGGATGCTGGAGATAAAGAGTTCCAAATAATGACGATTGCGCGCCGCATCTGGGGAAGGGACGGAGCCAACCCTCCGCAAATGCCGGGAGCAGCGCTGAAACGGCCCGCGGGACTCTGGAGCCGTTCAGACTCTAATTAGGGGCCGAGGCGGCGGCGGGATCCCGACGCGGTGGTCGCTGCCTTGGGGGCAGGGGACAGCCGCAGCCTCCTCCGCCCGCCGCCGGAGCAGCCGCCGAGGGTCCAGCGCCGCCTCCCCTGGCCCCTGACTACCATGTACAGTGTGCGCTGCAAGAAGAAGGCGGGCGATGCGTGCACACCCTGGAACCCCTCCGCTTCGGGCCGGTCCCCGGGAGCTCGCCACTGACCAGGGGGGCGTGTGGTGAAGACGGCGCTGAGCCGGGTCGCGGGGGGAGGGGAGGGCCGGCCGGCGCGAACCCCAGGCCAGAGGGAACGGCGGCCCCTGCGGGTCGGAGAAAGTTGCCCCCTCTGCAGATGGAAAGTGTAAGTACCCGCCGGCGGAGGGGTGGGGGGGGAAGGGTTCCGAGGACCCCGCGATCGCGGCGTTGCGCGGGTGTGCGCGAGCGTGCGGGCGGGCGTGAGTGGGAGCCGGGCGGGCGGGCGCCCGGGGGAGCTGCCCGTCAAGGCGGCTGGGCCGGCGGGGCTGGGCAGGCTGAGCCGCGTCCTCCGCCTCCCGCCCGGCTCCCTCCCCTCCCCGCCCGGCTCGCCTCGGCTCCGGCTGCAGCCTGTCCTCGAGGGGCCCCCCTCCCCCCGCCGCCGCCGCCCCACGCTCGCGATCGCCCCCCCCCCCCCCCCCCCCCCCCCCCCCCCCCCCCGGCCCCCCCCCCCCCCCCCACGCCAGCCCCGCTGCCTGCTCCGACTCCCGCGGAGCGCTCCGGGGACGGCCGTTCGGGGAGACCCGGAACCCACGGTCGCCACCGCGGCGGCGGCCCGGGGCTGCTGCCGGTGCCCGGCGCTCACCCCGCGCTCCGCTCTGCCTTTCTCCCGGCTCGGGCTGCCGAGCCCCGCGCACACCCGGAGAGGCGTGCTCAGAGGATGGCTGGGATGTGTGGGCCCCGGAGACGCGAGCCGGGGTAAGTCTGCCGTTCACTTTGCAAAAGAGGTTCGCGTGTGTGCGTGTACGTGTGTGTGTGTGTGTGTGTGTGTGTGTGTGTGTGTGTGTGTGTGTGCGCGCGCGCGCGCGTGTGTGTGTGTTTGTGTGCCTGAGTGGCAGGGTGGTTTCTTTCCCTCTCTTCCCTCCCCTCCTTCCTCCCTTTACCCTTCCTTCGCTTTGGGGCGGGTTGGAGGAGGGGAAGCCTGGCGCCCTGGAACTCCGGGTGCTGCTTCTGCCTGGGCGACCGTTCGAGCCGCGTTTCCCAGAGCCGCCGTCCGGCCTGGGTGCTGGGCGCCTTGCTGCTCGATGCGGGGATGGGCTAGACGGTGCTCAAGGGGCTAATTTCTTGGGGCGGGCGGGGGGAGCGAATCTAGTCCCCCCCCCCCCGCCCCCGCCTTCCACAAAAGATTCATACCCGAGAAATGTGCCGCGCATTTACATAGGTGGTGGTGCGTTTCCCAGTCAGAATTGTCAGCTCGCCCCGGCTCATTCAACTTTATTTTCTCCAAATTTCGATCTCCTTTAATGGCAAGAAGCCGGGGGGTTGGGGGGGCGGGGAGGAGCGGAGCTAGACGAAGCTCTTGGACCCTTTCTAACCAGAAGTGAATTAAAGTTGTAAACGCTTGAGTTTAATCCCGGCTGGACGCAATTTGCCGTGGGCTCTCCGATGGGGAGGGAGGTGAATTGGGGGCGGGGAAAGCTCCGGGAGGGAGGGGGAGGGGACCCGACCCAGCTGAATGGATGTGCAGATTGGATCCAGCGGAGAACCCAGATTTCAAGGTAAAGGCTTTGCTTTCTTAGGGGGTGTTGTAAGCTGGGAGACGTTTGACCTGGTGACGGGAGGTCGGGGATCCTAGCAAGGTCTATACACTGTGATTCCGATTCGTCTCGACGCGTCCGTGTGGCCAAACGTGATTGATTCGCAGGCACTCTTGCACAGCGGCGTGTGAATGCAGGCTGTTTTAATAACACGGGGCTGGAGTCGACTCGGGGAGCCCGAGACAGCGAGGTCTCCAGGCAGGAACCCCGCGCCTTAGATAGGTCTTGTCTGTAGTTCGGGGTCGCCATTCGACGTTACACTTAGGCGGTGAGGCAGAAGCAAGGGTGAGCTAGAACATGGGTTCCCAGAGCCCAACATTTCTCAAATGCCGCCCTCCCCCTCCCTCGAAAAAAAAAAAAACCCGCTAACCAAGGCAACATGCACTCACACATCCACTTCCTTTATGTCCTTCCCTTAAGAGCTTTGCTGTCCACCAGAAGTGGGGAATCTAAGGAAGCCTTCCAGGCGACAGAGAGAAAGAAAGAAAGAGAATGAATAGGGGGAGGGGGAGGATTCCTTGAGGAAATGAAAATCGGATATTAAAAGCACTGACCTCTGTCACTTGCTGTCTCCTTTCCACCTTTCAATTTGGTCTCTTAATCAGCCCCAGAACCCTCTATCGGAGTAGGAGGCAGTGAAGGAGGGGACCTTGACAATTAAATGTGATAAGCAGCTCTAAAGATGGAGATGTTGGCGAGGTGGCAGTTCATCACAAATCTTGCTAATTCGGTAGCGTTAGTTTTGCATACCATGGCAGAGGGACGCGGAGACGTAAGGGAGCTGCTGGCGCTAGTCCTTGGTTACTTTTCAGCTAATTCCCGGTAAGGGTGAGCGGTAGGTAGGGACGTCCTCTGTAAAGTCCGTGTATTCAGAGACGTTCCAAGATTGTGGATGCCTTCGCTGAGTTCTCTGTAATCCTTCACTCATAACTATTTCAGTGGCTCAAAGATGCAGTCCGGTTCTGTTGCTGACATGATCGAGGAGGAAAAGTGGTCGCAGGGCGCTCTCAGGGAAGCGCTGCTAAGTGGCACCATGAATGCAATTAGGGCGCTGATGTGCTTAATAGCTGGTGGTGAATTCCACGGGCAGAGCCAAAGCGCTCTTGCTTTTTCTCCACACTAGGCTCTGGAAGACAATTGGTGATTTAAGGGCTACTTCTGGCTCCATGATGCATTATCTTGCTTTTTTTTTTTTTTTTTTTTTTTTTTTTTTTTTTTTTTTTTTTTTTTTTTTGCATCTGAAAAGTATTCTTTCGGTTCCCATCCTGAAATTTCTTGAGAAGGTTTAAAATAGTCCAAGTATCCTGACTCTTTGCTTTTCTGTGAAAATGGGAGACCTTCCTGGTGAGCTGTTAACTGAAGAGATTTTGAAAGAAAGGAAGGGGGGCGGGTTGTAGGTGAAGAGGGTGAACCTTGTAAAACACACTTGATTTTTCCTCTCCTAAATTAGAAAAGGGGGGCAGAGAAGAACACAAAGTGGCATCTTGTGTGTCCTCATCTTCTGAAGTGCAGTACTTTCGTGATATGCCCACTAGAAAATAAAAAGAAAACTTTAAATCAAAACGAGTATCAGATTTGAATAAAGTCTGGAGCAAGGACAGAGTTCCACTTGAGTTGGGTCAGGGGTTGCCATTCCTATCCCCTCCTGGATTTCAGAGAAATTTTACCAGGGAAGAGAGATACTTAGTCATTAATCCCTTTTTTGTCAAATTCTGTTGTTTCCTTGTTTCCTTTCTCCCTTGCAGGAGGTAAAATGCACACTTGCTGCCTCCCAGTAACTTTGGAACAGGACCTTCACAGAAAAATGCATAGCTGGCTGCTGCAGACTCTAGCATTCGCTGTAACATCTCTCGTCCTTTCGTGTGCAGAAACCATCGATTATTATGGGGAGATCTGTGACAATGCATGTCCTTGTGAGGAAAAGGATGGCATTTTAACTGTGAGCTGTGAAAACCGAGGGATCATCAGTCTGTCTGAAATAAGCCCTCCCAGGTTCCCGATCTACCACCTCCTGTTGTCTGGAAACCTTTTGAACCGTCTCTACCCCAATGAATTTGTCAATTACACAGGGGCTTCTATTTTGCACCTGGGTAGCAATGTTATACAAGACATTGAGACAGGGGCTTTCCATGGGCTGCGGGGTCTGAGGAGATTGCATCTGAACAATAATAAACTAGAACTTCTGCGAGATGATACTTTCCTGGGCTTGGAGAACCTGGAATACCTACAGGTTGATTACAACTACATCAGCCTCATCGAACCCAATGCTTTTGGGAAACTGCATTTGTTGCAGGTGCTCATCCTCAATGACAATCTCTTGTCAAGTTTACCCAACAATCTTTTCCGTTTTGTGCCCTTAACGCACTTGGACCTGCGGGGGAACCGGCTGAAACTTCTGCCCTATGTGGGGCTGTTGCAGCACATGGATAAAGTTGTGGAGTTACAGCTGGAGGAGAACCCCTGGAATTGCTCCTGTGAGCTGATCTCTCTCAAAGATTGGTTGGATAGCATCTCCTACTCAGCCCTGGTGGGAGATGTGGTGTGTGAGACTCCCTTCCGATTACATGGCAGGGACCTGGATGAGGTATCTAAGCAAGAGCTTTGCCCCAGGAAACTTATTTCAGACTATGAGATGAGGCCTCAGACGCCATTGAGCACCACTGGGTACTTACACACCACCCCGGCCTCTGTCAATTCTGTGGCCACTTCTTCCTCTGCTGTTTACAAACCCCCACTAAAATCCCCTAAGGGAACCCGCCAACCCAACAAGCCCAGAGTGCGCCCAACCTCTAGGCAGCCCTCCAAGGACTTGGGCTACAGTAACTATGGCCCCAGCATCGCCTACCAGACCAAATCCCCGGTGCCTTTGGAGTGTCCCACAGCGTGCACTTGCAACCTGCAGATCTCCGATCTGGGCCTCAACGTAAACTGCCAGGAGCGCAAGATTGAGAGCATCGCTGAGCTGCAGCCCAAGCCCTACAATCCCAAGAAAATGTATCTGACAGAGAACTATATTGCTGTCGTTCGCAGGACAGACTTCCTGGAGGCCACGGGGCTGGACCTCCTGCATCTGGGGAACAACCGCATCTCTGTGATCCAGGACCGCGCCTTTGGGGACCTCAGCAACCTGAGGCGCCTCTACCTAAATGGTAACAGGATCGAGAGGCTGAGCCCGGAGCTTTTCCATGGCCTCCAGAGCCTGCAGTATCTTTTCCTCCAGCACAATCTCATTCGTGAGATTCAGCCTGGCACTTTTGACCCGGTCCCAAACCTCCAGCTGCTATTCCTAAATGACAACCTTCTTCAGGCCATGCCCTCGGGCGTCTTCTCAGGCCTGACCCTCCTCCGGCTGAACCTGAGGAGTAACCACTTCACCTCATTGCCGGTGAGTGGAGTTTTGGACCAGCTCCAGTCACTCATCCAAATTGACCTGCATGACAACCCATGGGATTGCACCTGCGAGGTGGTGGGCATGAAGCTGTGGGTGGAGCAACTCAAGGTGGGCGTCCTGGTAGACGAGGTGATTTGTAAGACGCCCAAGAAATTCGCGGAGACTGACATGCGTTCCATTAAGTCAGAGCTGCTTTGCCCAGACTATTCGGATGTCGTGGTTTCAACACCCACACCCTCCTCCATCCAAATACCCGCGAGGACCAGCTCAGTGACCCCTGCGGTCCGGTTAAACAGCACGGGGACCCCCGCAGGCCTGGGCGCGGGCGGAGGGGCGTCCTCAGTGCCCTTGTCTGTGCTGATACTCAGCCTGCTGCTGGTCTTCATAATGTCTGTCTTTGTGGCCGCGGGGCTCTTTGTGCTGGTCATGAAGCGCAGGAAGAAGAACCAGAGCGACCACACCAGCACCAACAACTCCGACGTGAGCTCCTTCAACATGCAGTACAGCGTGTACGGGGGCGGCGGCGGGGGCGCGGGGGGCCATCCCCACGCGCACGTGCACCACCGGGGGCCGGCGCTGCCCAAGGTGAAGACGCCCGCGGGCCACGTGTACGAGTATATTCCCCACCCACTGGGCCACATGTGCAAAAACCCCATCTACCGCTCCCGGGAAGGCAACGCGGTGGAGGATTACAAAGACCTGCACGAGCTCAAGGTCACCTACAGCAGCAACCACCACCTGCAGCAGCCGCCTCCGCCCTCGCAGCAGCCGCCCCCGCCGCAGCCCCCACCCCAGCTGCAGCCCGGGGAGGAGGAGAGGCGGGAAGGCCACCACTTGCGGAGCCCCGCCTACAGCGTCAGCACCATCGAGCCCCGGGAGGACCTACTGTCGCCAGTGCAGGACGCCGATCGCTTTTACAGGGGCATTTTAGAACCCGATAAACACCGCTCCACGGCCCCAGCCGGCAGCAGCCTCCCGGAATACCCCAAATTCCCGTGCAGCCCGGCCGCTTACACTTTCTCCCCCAACTATGACCTGAGGCGCCCCCATCAGTATTTACACCCGGGGGCCGGGGACAGCAGGCTGCGGGACCCGGTGCTTTACAGCCCCCCGAGTGCTGTCTTTGTAGAACCCAACCGGAACGAGTATCTGGAGTTAAAAGCAAAACTAAACGTTGAGCCGGACTACCTCGAAGTGCTGGAGAAACAGACCACATTTAGCCAGTTCTGAAGGCAGAGAAACTCCCCTGGAGCTTTTGCATTTAAGGCAAGCAAGCAAGCAGACGCACACGGTGAACACGTTTGATGAATCGTGTCGTTTCAAGGTTTAGGGTGAAGTGCCTTGGCACGGGATTCTCAGCTTCGGCGGAAGATACTGAAATGGTGTGCAATTTCCTTTAAATTTTACACGTGGGAAACATTTGTGTAAACCGGGCACATCACTTTCTCTTCATGTGTGTGAGGGGCGGGGTAAGAGAGGAGAAGGGCTTTGTGGAGAGCAATTCGCTGCGAGGGTGACTTCTCAAGGGTCTCAGTCGTTTCTGTAGTGGTTGGCAGTGCGAGAAGGATGGAAAACAGCAGAGCGTAGATTGGACCCTTCCCCCCACAAGCCATGGGTGGGTCTGAATGGCTTTGGTGGGGAGATTAGCACACCCCAACTCTAATAGGAAGTTTGTTCTTTCTTCCTTCCCCCTCCCCCTCCCCTCCTTTCTCCGTTTCCTTTCTTTTTAAAGGATGTGTTTGTATGCATTCTGGACATTTGAATTAAAAAAGAAAAAAACAGTATTGTGATTCAGACAAGGATCACTATAGATGTGGACAAATTATTAAAATTACAGAGCTATATGATTCATAATTGATTAGTCAAAATAACTTATTGATGAAATATACAAATATTTTATTGTAGCACCCTATTTTTATATGCACACTTAGCACCCCTCTCTCCTTCACTGTTTAGCCTATGATTTTCACAGAGGTGTCGCATTGTATTAGGACCTGCATTTCCAAAGCCAAAGCGGTTTCTGGAAGGCATCTTAAGTGATTAAAAATGCGGAGCACTTAGAGGCAAAGTCTTTAAAAGCCGATGCCACCCACCTAGTTGGACCTGTATTTTTTTTATTCTGATTGTGTCCCACTGTATTTAAAAAAAAACAAAACAAAACAAAACAAAAAACTAGGGTGATGACTCACTGGGCTCTTCAAGAGAATTGTGTGCAATTTTTTTTGGTTTTATTAGAGAAGATTTAAAAATATTTTTATTAGTGAACCAAAACTGTGTATTGATTTGACTACTATTGTAGCCAATTTTCGATTGTTTAACCAAACCCACTTGCATTTGTACAGATCCACCATGTAGGGGCACCTCCGACGACCAAACGATGGACTATACAGTCTCGATACAATGCCTATCTTCCTCTGGGCAGCAAGCAATGATGCTAATGACACACAGGATCTCTGTAAGATGGGGCTACTGTTGTCACAGTCTCATATGTATCCCAGCACATGTAATTTTTTAAATAGTTTCTGAATAAACACTTGATAACTATGTCAAATACAAGAGACTGAAGACTTAGTTCTGTGTGATTGGTGAAACTGCAAATATGAACAATCCAACACATACTAGCTGAACTTTATGCCTAATAGAAAAGGGTTTTCTACAAATTAAAAAAGTCAACATATATATATATATATATATATATATATATATATATATATATAATTTATATTTTGGTTTAAGATAATACCTTGTTTCTTACTGCAATATGTCCATTAATGATGGTTTAATTCTACGTGTTCTTTTTTTACTGAAGTATTCATCTAATACATGGAGAATGGTAAGTAAGACGTTGTGCATTATTTTGATATTGTGTGTTTTTTCATTTGGTTTGCAACTTGCCACTTTTTCCATCTTTCAGTAAGTGTCATATTTTCACCAGAATTACAATGGATACTTTACTAAAGTTGATGAGTACTTGTTAAAAAAAATCTAGGTGAGTAAAAGCTGTTCACTTCTAATTAAGGATTGCCTGTGAATTCGCATTAGTATTTAGGGGTAAGAAATGTTTTAAATCAACACGAATCTTAAAAAGCCATGTGCTTCATTGCTTTGAGCGGATGTCCTCATAATCTCACCTGGAATGTGCACGGTATAAAGTGCTGTTCTTGAACTTCTGGTTGAAAAAACAATTGCCATGGCATTCTGCCACATAGAGGCAGCATTCACCCATGAGAAAATTGACGACAGCTACTTGAATTCAGATTGAACAGGTGATAACTGTCTCCCTGAAGAATTTTTTTAAAAGTAATACTACATTTCCCAAGTGTAATAGGCTATATACTTTGCAACATTTTCTTTCCAATTTTTTTTTCCCTAGAAAGGAAAGGAAGAAGTTTAATAACCCATGATATAATCATGGAATACAAAGGTCTCTTGCTTTTCATCTACCTCCTATTAAATCCAGAATAAGGAAAGAAAAAAAAAATTACTACAATATAACTTTGCATTTGGGGTTATTGCTAGTTTTTCTTTACAAGGGACTTATGATTTTCTTCTCTTAAAATGTCAGTATCACTTCCTTAATATTATTATATACAAATGTGATAATATTTTATAAATTCAATTCTTACGTATTAGTGCAATGTAGATTCAAGGTGACTAAGCTTTATTTCTTAATTGATGCAAAAGACAATAATGTAAAAATTATACAAAATTTAAGACATATTTATAGACAGCATAATATCCAAAGAGAGTTTTTATTGTGTCTTCAAAGTTTTAACACTTTTTGGTTTTCAAATAAGCACTATTTCATATGATCTTGAAAAATAGTCTCGTTAGATTTTCCATTCCACTCTTCCTAAGATGTCCAACTTTTTCTCTTAAAGCCAGAAAATGACAACGATATAACTGTTTTTAACAGAATATTTTTTTTAAATTATCCAATTGAATTATGAAGACAAATACAAACTTATTTTGGCCCTACACATATGGACAAAGTTATCTCTGAGAATACTGGAAATGCATAGAAGGAAAATTAGATTATTTCCCTTGGCACATAGCTTCCTAACTCATTCACATATACAATAGAACCCACATGGTTTACTTTTTCATATTTAAGTTTTGATTTTTTAGGTGGCTCATTCAATAATTAGACTAATTATATCAGTGGTCTAGAACTAGATTCACAACTCCTGACAATTTGCTTCGTGGAATTTTGAGGAAGAATATAAGTAATGTTTTAGCCACCGATTAAAATTTGGGTGCAAATTAAGCTTCATCTTTGTGCTTGTTCTATTTCATATATTATGTAACTTTGTATAAATGTATTTAAATTCAGTATTACAAAATTGCAACTCTTTATCATCATAGTGTGAATGTTTACTTTATCTCAAATATTACATGTATTCTATATTTTACAAGTAAAGTACTTGTACGACTTTTTACACTTAATTATTGATTCACATTATTAAACAACTTGAGCATATACGTCATACTTGAATACCTCTTTTGTTTAGGCAAAAATATCACCTTTACACAGCAAAGTGGGAAACGTTGGCCACTGTCCTTCACAAGCACCCAGGTCTGTGCTTCACTCTGTTCCCCAAGTCCCTATTGTAAAATCAATCCAGTGTGTAAGAGAAATATCTACACACAATAAAACCAGAGCATATAATCCAAGATTTTAGTTTCTCACCGTGTGTATCAATGTTTTTCTTGTTGTATTTTGGGGAATTTATTCAAATTAGTATTGTAATTTTCTTTGCCACATTATTGTTCTTTTCTTACATCTTCTCCCTTATTTCCTGTCTTTTCATTACTTTTCAGTAGAGCTAAAGAAAGGGAGATAATAATTGTATGGTTGATATATTTAAGAAATAGATCTTTAATTTCTAGAGCTTAGAGGATATTTCTCAAATTCGCATGACTGCAAATTAATGAAAATAATTTATGAAGCAGACTACAAAACCTTTTTAATTCAATTCTAAATATGCTCTTATCACACTTGTCAGATGACATTCTCAGGCACTGTAAATGCTATAGAATGATTTCTTTTGTGACTGAATTTTACAATGAGAGTGAGCAGAAATATCAAAGAGAATGATTGAAATACTAAAAGCTATGCACATTTAAATAACTGACTTTCAAAGAGAGGGAAATGTTATACAATTAGAAACTTCATTGTCCAGTTAACTCTTAAGAGTGGAAATGGCATTCCTCAAATCTCTTGAATTTCTTTACTGTACTACATAGATGTGTGACAATAAAATTAATAGTTGAATAGAAATTAGTCATCTCCTAAAAATAATCTAACACCTATATCCAAATAAAGCTTGCATTCTTTAGGACCGAATTTACTGACTGCACATTTTATCATTTAGTTATGAAGAATATTAGCTGAGATATCCATATATATTTTCATGAATATGCATAACACGTAGATGATGAAAGTCATTGCATGTGCAGTTTTCACTAGAGGTCATTATGGTTTAATAATTTAAAGAATATTCGATTATACTTTTATGCTTTAGCAACTTTGGATTGGGGATAGAAAAGAATCCTATGTGGTTTGGTTAAGATGATAATGTAATACAATATTTTTAAATTCCTCTGTTTTTAGTAGAAAAATTGGCTTAGAATAAAGGTCAAATAATTCTCATAGTAATAATGTATGAACATTATAAAATTAATAATTTAATATGGATTTTAAAGGAATAGCATTTAACCCTAAATAAACTTGAATGTTTTACATTCTTCCAAAAAATTTCAAGTAACAACATAAATAATCTTTCTTACAAAAAATTTCAAATAACTACATAAATATTATTCAAAAATTGACATAAAAATGGGAATTGCCTTGTTTTTATTTGCTGTCAAACATGCAATGACTTATTGCGCAGAACAAAATATGTGAAACTTTATATTAGCTATCAGGATAATCATTCCATAGAAGAAGTTGTGTTCATAGAATTATGTTGTATGAAAATCTTACAATAAGTTTTTAAGTTAGATATTTCATTCAGCAATTATGAAGAAATAATGCATATTTCTGTAAAATATGAACTTGATAAAATTACATAGACATCTCAAAGTGGAAGCTATCCAATGTTTGATAATGATTGTTTTGATTTTAATTTGTTTTTACACAAGGTCTCTTCTTGTAGCTCAGGCTGGTCTCTCTTGAGCCCAGGCTGGCCTTGGAGTTCTGGTAATCATCGTGTTTCAGCCCCCCGAGTGCTAGGATAATAGGCATGTTTAAATTTTTTTGTTTAAATAAATGAATAGATGAAATGAGAATTTCTGAATGACCGCATAACAATTTGATCTACTGGCATATGAATCATATTGATAAACATTTTTATCATATTGCTCTATGATTTCAATTTGAATTGAATTATAATTTTCAGCGTTGGGTTATATTTATATTCATCTATTGCAAATAGCAAAATTCTCTTAGATGTAAGTTTTCTGGAATATGCATACCTTAGATTTACTTACAATTCATTTAACATCAGTGATGATTCTCACTGTTCTCAACAAGCATCCTCTAAACGATATCATGTAGCTCATTAAAAAAAAACAGTATTTGCTATTAAAAAGAATTACTTTATATCTTCCATTTGGCACAGACCTTTTTAAATAAAATAGGACTGGAAATGTTAATGTCCTTCTAATCGATTAGCAAAGTTTTTTTTCCAAATACAAAGATATCTTAGTCATTAAATTTTGTATCTTGGAGAGTCAATAGGTACAGGCAAACACTTTAAATATTAAATACCAATGAATACATGTAAAATGACATGATGCTAAGCATATCTTATCAGTAGAAACATGTTTACGTGTATTAGCCAAGCGAAAATCAAGGATTGTACCTTTCTATGTATTACAATAAGCTATATTTTGCTATAAATTCAAAACCAGAAAGGTTTTTTGCTTGTGAAAATCCTAATAAGAAGAAATTTGTAGCTTTTATATTTATTTAAAATTCAGAGCTTTATTGCTTTAATCTTGGTTCCCAAATATAAAGTTAACAGGCCATATCTCCTTTATATTTATGGTGTCTGCCTTTATTAATGAACCTTTAAATTGTATATATGGTGACAATGTTGTTTCTTCTTTTTGGTTTGGGACTTAATATCAAGTATAAAAACATACAGTTATAAACTAGTCCTTGTTAAACTCTAATTAATTTTTTATTCAGATAGTAGCCTTCCATTTTAAAATTTGTCCTAAATGTCAAAAGCCAACAAAGAATATATTCCTCTAGCTGCTTCCAAATGACAGCATAAAAATCCGGAAATTGCTCATGTATTTTAGAGAACAGTCAGAATCATTCACCAAAAGAACTGTTAGATTCTTTTCATCAATGCAGTTATTTGTTTTTTGTTATCTGGTAATTCGTGCTTTATGGGAACTCGGTGTTTATTACTCTTATATAAGATATGAAATGGGCTTGTAAAGAAACTGAAAATTGAGTAAAAGAATAATCATGTTGTATGGATTTACATTAAAATGAGAAGTAATAGTGATCTACCAATAGTAGGAATGGTTTGAATAATTTTTTCAGTAACTTGAAAGTCTCCTCAAAGTGAGACTTCCCCTATTTTGTGAGGTTTCCTAAGATTTACTGTCACCCACAAGTCCCTTAGTCATTGTAAAGAAAACAATAGCAATAACTCATGAAGTATTGTATGTTAGTCACATGGAAAATATAGAGAGGTTTTTCAAAATTCACAGTTTTTTATATATTTGAAAAGAATGCTAAAATGTCAAATGAGTGGTGATATGTGAAATATCAAGTAGTATGAGATGTGCTTCTAGGATTGATAGTATGCTTCAGAAAATCTGAAGCTTATGGAATCAAGTCAAATTTATAAAAAGTTGGAAGGGAGGAAAGAATTGTCAAATATATTTTCAATACTTTCAATAAAATAATGAGTAAATGACACCTATTTCTCAGTACTGCTGACTTTGTTCAAAGCAAATTTTGAATTAATTATGTATCCAAAAGAGTAAAAGATACTGTAGTGAAATTTCTAATCTCTCCATATAATTTTGCTTACCTTTTAATGTGTTATTTTTCATTTTTCTGATTTGGAACACTGCCAAACTATGTAAGGAAGTTTACATTTTTTATCCTATCATTTTTTCTAATACCTTTTCCTAGTTAGTTTTGTTAAATAAATGAGTGTCATTTTATGTTTTTTGTTAATTTAATATAGTACCTTCATAATCCTAAGCTTCTTGTTTCATTGAAAGTGAAATGTATGTGCATAGATAATGAAATATTATTACAAGTTTTTTGCTTTGATATCAAATGGCTAAAAGATACTCTGGTAATTCTCCTTCTTATCTTTCAATGATCTGGCTGACCAAGCTTTAAATATATTTCAGGAAATATATCTGAATTTGACTAATTTCTGCAAACATTCCATGCCCTTTCTAAATTAGATGCTTCTTTTATTTTTGGATTTTTTTGCATTAAACCGGTTTGAAATTATAATTGAAGTGATTTCAATTGGCTTATTTTTAATTCAAATGTTACTGAGTGTACTTAGAGTATTTCAAAATATTTGTGTTCATTGAGTCAATAGAAAATGGTATAATAAATATATATCATGCTCCATTTTAATGTTTTGTGTTTAGTAACTGATCATTCACTTGATTGATAATAGAGATAGTTCCAATTTTCTGCTGTGATACAAAGTTGGCTATTAAATCAACCATGAAAATATTTGATACCCAGTATTTCCAAATGATACTACAAGTGTTGTTTGTGTTCTCAGTGAAAATCTGAATTTTGCTTCAAAAACATCAAGTAATGTTTACATGGCAATCTAAACTGAGAACTCTAATAGCTAAAGTTTAAATAGTAGCCGTGCCAAATCCATTATAAACATAATTAAATCATGCCATCTATATGAAAGAACAGAAGTTTGTGTACTTGGAAACTAATGACTTGAGAATGCTTGAAGCTGAGCAAACTGACACTTGTACTAATAAAATGCTCTGAATGAATTTCATCTTACAAGACCCAACAATTTAACGGTACAACATCTTATATTGCTATTCCAGAGCAGAGTTAAAATAATTCAGATCATATTTCTTTTATTTTTAGTTATCTGGTTAATTTTTTTTTCTAAAATAGGAAAACTTCAGATAGCATTTACTCTCAAAAACCATGTAGGAAAAAGTGACAGTTGGGGAAATGGTTGTATTTCACACCAAAGCATAGTACTGTGCCTGGCACCACACACACACACACATGCGCGCGCACACACACACACATGCGCGCGCGCACACACACACACACACACACACACACACACACACCCCTAAGGGGTTAGAAAATATGTATTTACAGACATTTGCAGACTAAAATAAATTCAGTGAATATTTTACTATACTTCTTCAATGTTTCGTCACGTCATTCACATATCTCAGCATAAACTTCAAGGATGAGGAAAATGTTAATAGAAGATTAGGTGTTTTTTATCTTCTCTTGGAAAATTATTGCAAATTATAGAAGCTGCTATTATTGAATTTTACATATGTTATAGTAAACACAATAAACTCTTTAAGTGATACACTTTTAATCTACTTTTCCAAGGACAAAAGATTCATATGTAGAAAAAAAAAGTGAAAATAAACTACCATAAAAGTGAGGAATAAAATGCACAACTCAGTTCTGCTTGTTAGACTAATTGACTGCTTTTGGATTTATTTTATATTTTTGAACAATAAGGGAAAGAAGTAGTTACTGCTCCTCAGTTTCTATGTTAGGACTTGCCTTAATGGAGGTGCTGGTGGAAATTTCAGACATTTCCATTGATACGTTCCTAGTGGTTTTGAGTTCTGTGAAGTGTTTATCTATCTGAAAATGTTTTTTTGTTTTGTTTTGTTTTTTTTTTTTTGGGTACTGTGTATTTTTGCCTAGGTATGCGAAAATCAGTACATCTTTATAATAAGAATGTTATCTCCTCACAAAAGGCAGTCCAGAAGGAATAATGTATTATTCAGGGCAGTTTCCCACACACGGGCATATTTCTCTCTCGGGATAACTAAGGGTGTATTCACTCTAAAGTTTTAATATTTTAAGCGTTCAATGTGTCGTGTTACAGGGTACCGAGACTACAGGATGCATCATTAAAATAAGAATGGATGTATTTTTCAGCTTTTCTTACATCAATTATTATGTAGGTAATCTTGTTTATTGTAAACATTTTAACTGTGTTTGTATGTGTGGCGTAATGAAATGATTATTCGCAAATAATATATGTGTTTCGCTAAACTTAGAGACAGTAAACAGGAGGCTAATTGAGGAGATTTTTTTGAGTGTCTGTTTTTAAAGCACAAAATACCAGTTGTGGAAGTTGTACTTCTCTTTTGATAGAATTTATACACATTGTTTTGTTCATTTTTTAATTTCAACCTTAGTCCACATGTGGATAATGAAATAGTTATTTCTTTTCTTTTACCATTGCAAATATTTCAGAGTTTCCATTGGGGATGCGAAGCTGTTTCAGTATGTAGCTACATATTTTAATTTCTCACCCTTATATTGAGAGCTGGCATGATGCAAAATACTTAGTCATCATTTTTGCCCATTAAACATAATAAAATTCTGGGGCTGGAGGAATAGCTCAGCTGCTAAAGTGCTTGAGCAAGCGCTAAGTACCCTAGTGCGACTCCCCAGCACCACATAAGCTGGGCGTGGTGGTGCACGCCTGTAATCCCAGCACTCAGGAGGCTGAGACAGGAGGATTGCCAGGAGTCCAAGGCCAGCCTGGGATCTGAAGTGAATTCAGGACCAGCCTGGACCACAGAGCGAGACCCTGTCTCAAAAATAAAATAAAATAAAATAAAATTCTGCCAAAAACATTGGGTTTTAATATGTATATTATTTTCCTTTAAGAAATTATATAAATTTCTCTCTAAAATTAGAATCAATCTTAATGTATTAAATTATGTTGATATTGCTTTTTGTTTGTGAAGTGTGCATTTCTATAGCTAAACTAACTAAAATGTTTTTATGAGCATTAAGTCATGAAAATATTTCAATAGAAGCATGATAAATATGAAAAATTATTGCACTTAAAAACCAAGTGCTATTTCAAAATAACATAATCAAAAGAAAAGTTAAAATTTTGTACTTAAAAATATCTTCCTGGAACTTCCTGTTAATAATAAATAATATTGCTATTCTTATGATTAATTAAAAATTGCTTAGCATGAATTAATGCAAAAAATAACTTTTTGCTATTTGAAAAATAGTAATTTGATTAATTTATAAATAAATAGATTTATTTGCACATTCAGGTATTAGACTAGTATTATTGAACAAAATTAAGTAGAATTTGTAGCAAGTAATTTTATAAATAAGAAATGTAAAATCTATTATGTTAATGTACCAGGGCACAGTGTACACTTTTCAAAAAAGAAGAATGCATATTTTTTCAGTAATTTGAATCTTGTTTTTATTTCAATCAGTGGGTTCCATAAAGTTTACTGAAGTTCTGATTTCTGTTTATCTGATTTTGCAAGTAGAATTGTGGGTGTTCAGATGCATGATGGTTTCTTATCGAATTACTTCATAATTTAAATTTACATTTTTACTCGTTGAATTTAAGATGAAAAAATCTACACAAGTAAATAAAAACTTGTTTTTGCAGTGAAAATATTACATCATAATTTATCATGTGAATCATTACAAACTATCTTGAAGTAAACAACTGTGTACTTTCACAAATTTTCTATATTTATTAAAAAGATATATGATAAGGTGTATATATTGTATTGACTTTCCATGGTGAAATTTCTATTTCTGAATGTTGAAAACAAAAAACAACTTTAAATTTCAATTTACTCTGTTTGGTATATGTAACACCAAATGGTTTATCATTTGCCAGAGGAAGAGAACACACATAGAGGAAAGAAGTAATATTTTTACTTTAAAATAGTTTGAAAAAATACCTATGTAAATAACTTCTAGTCTTCGTTTGCTGTCTTATATTTATTCAATGGAAACCTAACAGTGCAAATTTTTATACTCTGTATGACCACTTTTTCTCTGTACACCGGTAACTAAATTGCATGCCAAACATATCCTCTTTTGTATCATTTCATTAAGTTAAAAAAGATATTGAAAGTCATTTTGCCATGATCTGAGCCACCAATATGAAATGTATGCAACTATTACAATGAAAAACACAGTATTTGCTTTAGCTTTGATCTTTCCTGTAATAATGATTTTCTTCAATTTTAGTATGGTTCTATGGAAAAGAAAGTGGACTATGTAGCTAAAATGGGATTAGAATGGGATTGCAAAGAAGCAAAGGAAATTTGAATGTAGGTGTGATAAACTAAGTCGATTTTTAAATCAGATGCATGTTCTTCATTGTTGCTCATCTTCCTTTTGTGATAGACTCTTTTTAGTCCTGTAGCCGTAATTCTACATGAAGTACTGTCTTTACCATGTTTGTTCTATATACCGAGTATACCTTATTCTTCTCTGCATTGTACATACTGCAATATTTTGTCTGATAAATTCCGGTACATTTGAGAAGCTTTTTCCAGTTAAATTCGGTAGTATTGAATAATTGAGATCATTTTTGAAGTTGTTGACTGATAATACCTTGACTTTTAGAAAATATTTTATATTTGAAGTGACTTAGTGGATCACAAATTTAGAATTCGCTGAGTCTAAACTTAACCTGTGGACATTGAAATAGATACATCATGCCTCTCTTTTCAGTGCTGTTCTCGCTTTTGGCTTCCACTTTAACTGAAAGTTTGTCACCTGAAGAAATTATATTTATGTTGCTACCAATTTATCCTTTGTAATTGTTAAGCTGTTCATGACCTTTTGTTTTATGAGATTGCTATTCAGATAAGAGAACATGGAGTTGTTTTATGAGAACAATATTGGAATAAAGGTACATAAGAGGTTTAGCAATTTCAAGGTTACGAACATGTGATTATCTGGGGATCTGAGGTTCCCTGACAACAAATGTAGTGGAAGATTGTGAAGCTGGAGACCCAACTTAGCATAATTACTTTCTTAGAATAGGAGACATGCTTTTTTATATTTGGAGGAGAAAGAAGAAAATAGCTTATAAACTGACAGGAAATATATTTTGAAGAATGTAAAGTAAGTTTCGATATTTTTATATGTTGTCACATAGGATCATTGTAACACAGTATTACTGAAGAGGATTGTATATTAGATTATCTTTGTTGGCAGTTGGATTTTCATTCTTTAATTGTATCAGAAATATTTGTATTAGATTAGTAATAATATTTCCAAAAATAATCCATCAATATATTCATTTATTATTTTTTCTAAATTTACATATTATGTCCCTTCCTTTTTCTACCACCTCAAATCACCCCCATCCCTTTCTCTCTCTACAAAGGCTGTCTTTTAACTTTTTTCATCTCTCTTTTCCTTTCTTATGGTTTGATATTTTCATTTCAGTGGAATCATAAGATATTTAAGCTTCTGTGTCTAATTGATTTTGCTAAGAGTGATGGTTTCAAGGCTCATCCATTTTCCTACAAATAATTCAGATTTATCTTCATGACAGAGTAGTACTCCAATGTGTAACTATATCTCATCTTTTTATTCATCTGTCATTGGACGTATTGGCTTCTTGAAAATTTGGCTAGTGGAAGTTGTGCTGTTTTAACCATGAATATGCATGTGTCATCCTTGTATGATAATTTTAACTCTTTTGGAAAGATACCCAGAAATGGTATAGCTGGGTCAGATAGGGTTATCTATTTTTAGATTTTTGAGGAATCTCCATTCTGCTGCCCATAGTGGTTGTACCAGTTTGCAGTCCCACTAGCAATGTAAGAGGGTTCCTTTCCCCTCACCTACCCTGCAGCCTCACCAGTATCTGTTGGTTTTGAGTTCTTACTTCCAGTCATCCCTTTAACATTAGATGGAACCTCAGTATTGTTTTTTTCCATTTTATCGATATGTGTATATACAATACTTAATGTTTACAATGAACTTGAGTATTTTGAAGACATATATATTGCTTCAAATTTACAAATCCTTTCCCCCACCTTTTTGATACTCCCACACCCTCCCGCTCCCCACTAGTTCCTACTGCCCCTTGGGGAAGTGTTTTGATTTGCACTTCTCTGATGGTTAAAGATATGATTTTTATCATGTATTTATTCGTGATTTCAAATTGTTTTTTGAGAACTGTCTATTTCAGTTGTCGTTTTTGATTGGGTCTTTTATTTTGGAGGGCCTAATTTTTTTGCTATTCTTTGTGTATTCTTGGTAATAGTCCTCTGCCTGAGGAGTAGTTGGTGAAATTTTTTTCCTATTTATCGTTTTTCTCTTCACTTCATTTCCTTTGCTGTACAGAGCTTTTTAATTTGACATAATCCCATGTGTTGCTTCTTGGTGATATCTCCTATACATTTTTTGATGATTTCTTTGCCATTCTCTATTATAAATTCAGTACAACTTTAGTGACAATTATATCCATATATATATATATATATATATATATATATATATATATATATATATATGGAAAATTAAAAAATATAATGCTTTTCATATTGCAATTGAAATGATGAGGGATTAAAACATCATGTATGTCAGGCAAACTGAGATATTTAGGAATGTACACCCTTGAGTCTAATCTGTCATTACAAAAGGTGTGGCCATACTATTTCATGCAGTTCTATATTTATTATAATAGAGTAATGTGGTAATTTGAGCACTTAGAAGAAATATCCTTATCTTTTTTAAAATTGCACTATGATCAACTTGTATCATCTTTTTTTTAAAGTTCAGATGGAGATATATTCTGAAGAATACTGTACCTCAGAGAATGACTTTTTCAAAATATTTCATTTTATATTGAGAATATATATTAACCATTCAGAAAAATAAGCCTCTCTTTCCTCAGTCCTTGGAAAGCCTCATGGCCTTGTATATTCCTAACTAGCAAATGTTAGCTTAATTTTGAATTCCTTATTATTCTATGATGAGCCACGTCAAGACTAAGGAGCCTCACAACGGACTGATCTGGATAGTGAAGGAGTTATCTGGAACAATTAGGACGTGATGTTGTCTCTATGATATAAGTGACTGAAATTTCGTATTAAAAATTTGGTATCTTGTTAGAAGCAGAAAATGCCTATGTGGTGACAGCAGTGGGCAGATCTCACCAGAAATACTTGATGTTATTTGTGAAAATCACTTGAAGACTTATCAGGCAAAGAGAAAAAGTGGGAGACAGAGAGTGCCTTAGGCAAAGATGACGACAGTCAGCGAACACAGCGAGAGTTCATATTCTGCTTATATAAAATATGCATAAATATACGATGGGCCATGATGGCAGTGTTTCTGGCCATTTTCAGAATAACCAGGATAATACTACAATTGTGAGGGATGTTATTTTCAATGTTAGTTTCCCGCTGTTAGTGTTGAAAAAACCTGCAGGTCGTCATAATCAAGTGAATGTTAGGTCGGTAGTGGTTGAAATAACAAGCAGATTACATAGTTGACATTTTCATGTCTGATCCTAGTCTTTGTTTAGAAAGTGGCCAATTTTGTTTCGTCTCCTAACATAGTGGGGACAGTTTACATTCTTTTATTTTGAATGCATGAATGCCAGACCTTATTAGGCTAATACTTATTAAACAGCATGATGGCATTCTGCAAAAAATGCACATTCAAAAACATTCTAGTGATTATCTGCATAAAAAATTATATATGATTCTATAATTTTAATATATCTAAATGCAAACTTTTAATTTCTTATTCTCACTTTTATCTGTTAATTTGGCAAAAACATTGTCTTTTGAATGGTCAGAAAATATTTAAAGATGGTTTGGTTTTACTTTTATTTTTATTTATCTCTTAAATCACAATCATATTTATTGCTAAAATAATACTGTATTTGAAAACGGTAGGCTCTCCTCATATTTCTGTGTTTTACTGCTAACATCCTGTTTCAATTGATCTTTGTGAATCACCAGGTAGTGAAGTGAATCAGACTCTGACTACTCAATATCACATGCTTTCTCTAATAGGAGAAACCGAGAGTATAAATAAGTAATGGAGCCGAAGGTGTGAGGGGCTGGAAGGCTGGAAGCTGGGTTTGTGGAGAGGGGGAGCGGCTAAAGGAGGAGGTGGGAGAGCGAGAACAGGAGGTGAACTGGATGCTCTACGTGTGCGCACAGATTTCTGAAGCGTAACACAGCCAGTGTGTATTGCAAATGCATATTAATAAAAATCATTTTTAGAATGACTGAAAACAACAAATGTGCTTGACCAACTTTAAAGATATTATCTTAGCTATCACAGTTCCTGTGTACATTTTATTTTTATACATAAATAATTCAATTTATTAGACAGTGTGTTTGGATATTGCTCTGGTTGAAAGGTGTAAATTGGTTTGTTGCTGTAATAATATTCAGAGTGGTGCATTTGAGGGGGTGATGAGGTCCTCAGGTGTCTATCCTCGTGGTGGATTGAGGCTTTTTTGGACGTGTTGGTCATAAAACGAAAGAATTTGGCCCAATTAATCTTTGTTTGTATTGTGCTGATTTGTCCATCTGGCATGTTATCACACGCGATGGAGGCTCTCAATAGGTGGTCTTCAAAACTGAGAAGTGTACGTAAAGTAAACTATGCACTAAATTCTATTTTTTTTAAAAGCTGCAAAAAAAAAAAAAAGCTGGGGAGTAACTCAAATGGTGACTGTCGAAATAGAAGTGATAACCCAAATCATAGCCTGAATCATCTACAGAACCAAAAACTTCCAAGGAATCAAGTAATTGTCTTGATGAAGGAAATTAGGTACTGCAAAATGCTAGAGTAAACGTGTCTGTTTTTTTTTTTTTTTGTCTCATCTTCCTCCTTTGTCGCTATCTTTTCGAGCTAAATGTTCTGCATATATGTATGGTATTAGAACTATTCATGTATAAAAAGTTTTATACCTTGCTTTTGACTAATTTTAAAGTTAAAATTAAAACATTTTGGAGTTCTGGGATTACAAGGAGCTTGTGTTGAACTAATGCTCTTTTGTGAGATTGTATCCCAAATTAAATATGTTTGTAACAAGTGTACACTACAATATTGTTATATGTATAATGAAAAGGCCATGTTTTGCCAGAAAATGTTCACTCCTTAACTCCTTCTGAAAATACTTTCCTTGAAAATACTACTTTCACTTTTTGGCAGTGAAAATCCATAGGTTATCTTAAGTGTCATTGCAGTAATTTGAAAAATTTGTATTTATTATCAGCCATTTATATTCAGTGTCTTATTTTCTCTGCATTTGTACATTTGCCTTCCATGAGATTAAGTACGATATGTGAGAAATTTAATTTCTACATCCAAATCACATATTTACTGAACACGAATCTTTTAATAAGAAACTTACATATAGCAATAAAGCTTGAAAGATTTCATTTAAACTAATTTCTGAAATCAGAAATGAGAAATATGCAGTAAAAATATAATGCAAAAGTATATTTAATATGTATTGCTGCATGAAGTGACTTAGTTGTTTCTGAAATATTAAAGTAATATGTCTCTTCTTGAGTAATGAAACCAAGGGAGAAAATTTAATCAAGGAGACTTATTGGCTTATAACCACCTAGATTCAAAATTTTGTGAATACTAATGTCTAAGAATTTTAGTTTAGTAATTCCCAGTTATGGCACTCAAGGTGTACAATGAAAATAAATATTGTTCTAAATCAATATATTGACTAAAAATTCATCACATGCCTAATATGAAGCAGCACTTTGAATGCAGCCATGAGGAATTCTGGCATTGTCTCTTCTCTAAAACTATACAGCCATGTTTTTCAAATTGCAGTCTACATGAGTCTATAGATGGCTTGCTTATTCCTATGTGTGTGATCTCAGCTCTAGGAAAAATATATTTCTGCTTTGCTGTGAGAAAATGAATTATAGGGAACTTAATTTTTTATGCAGTACATGGTGAAGGCAGGAATCAGAAGCTTCCCTGTTCACCTTCCTGAAATTTAAGTTATAAGAAAACACAACTTTAAGACTAAGAGAACACAAATGCAAGAAAGTACTCAATAATTAGGTTTGGTAAACATCAGAGAAAAGGTTGTATCCTAAAAAGCATGAAAACTAAAATTCTGATAGGAAATGTGAACACTGTATGAATTTTCTATGCCTTTCAAAAGCAACCAAGTTGTAGAAGCAAGAAATCTCAGAGGTGGACCTGAGGGGACAAAGCAGTCTCATCTACCATTTGTATTTTCATTAATTTCGTGGTATCATTGGTAGATGACTCTGGAAAATTAAATTATTGTTCAAAAACACAAAACCTTAAAGTGACATTGGAGACTTTTTACATGATGGAAGAGCAATTAACAAGTTTTTGAGTAGGATGCTACCATAATTCTTCTCAGAAAAACAGCATAAGAGAAGATGGATTGGCCAAAACTGCGACACACTGTTAAAGAATATTTCTTGAGTGGCATTTCAATAACCATGCTATGAAACAAGGAGAGGAAAGGGACAACGGAATAGATGATGAAGAGGCAGTTACCACAGGGAGGACACAGGGGCAACTATGGGCCATGGGCAAATGTGCATTCTTTTGAATTGAATCTCTATAAATATATAGGTGTGTTGTTTGTTTGGATCTGGGTGTTATTGGTGCTTATGTTGCTGATTTTGGGTCTCGTGTTTCCCAGGTGCTCGGACAAGTACTTGACACATTGGTAATAATAAGGATTTTTTTAACACATACATGCATTGGGTGATGAAGTAATACTGTCAAGTATAATTGAAATTTGAGGCAATTTTTGAACAAAGGTGTCAGAATGTAGCTGAAATACATTTTTACAACACCAAGCTGTAACACCAGCGATATTTATTTTATCAATATGCTTGCTGGGTGCATATTTATTACTAACACTTACTAGGTGTGTGTGTGTGTGTGTGTGTGTGTGTGTGTGTAGATATAGATATAGATATAGATATACAGATATATCAATTTTTATTGGGTATATAAAATTCTACCAAAGGTAGAGAATGTAGAGAGATGTTGTTTTAGTAGTTTTTATATTTAACTGTTAAGAGAAATATCCAATTATTGAGAACTGCAAATAGTCACAAGGAATTTTCGTAGAATATTTCTTGGGTACGTTTATTATTTTACTGACTTGAAGACACAAAACTTATTTTTGCCTGTCATTGTCTATGGTTGATATATAAATAAATTAAAAATAAGTATTTCCCAATTATTGGCAACTATGGCTATTTAATATAAATGTGATGTTGGTAAATTTTAACAAGCACATGATTGATTCTAGTTGAAAATGTGTATCCTTAAGAAAATGCGTATGTATTGCTTTAAACTGGGAGATGTACAAATGTCTGCTCACCCTGGATAGGCACTGAAAACAGACAGAAGTGACAATTTTTTCAAAGTCCAGCTTGGTGAAGTAATGAGTTTTTTGAGGTTACTTATATAAGCAAGGAGGATTGAAAAACAACTATATCACCGAAAGCCACCCCAGCATAGGGGATGGCTCATGGAAACATATGGTATTTCTGCAACTTGTGTGGGGGTGGCCTTATGACTTTTGTTAAGTTTTGGGACCTTCCAAAGACACTTGCCGTATTGTAGGTATGAATATGTGTCCTTAAAGAAAATACATAATGTATTTTCCTACTTTGGGTAACTTTTTTCAGATCTACTGGATAGAGGAAAATTCTCAATTTCCATGTGAATGAATTATTTCTAAATTTTTCTGACTGTGAAAAATGTTAACATTCAAGTTGACTTATCATGATTCTTTTAGTGTTCTTTTGGAACACTTACGTATCAAATAGTATCATTCCATAGAGAAGTCATCAAATTGCAATCCGTGCTTTCTGGTAGTATAATAGATTTCTTCATTAAAATTTTAAACCTGGTTTCATTGTGCCTGCTGTATAGTCTACAGTGGATGAAAATTACTTCAATTGCACCTTTTGCTGACCAGGAAGTAGACACACAAGTGACACGAATTGTTCCTAGTGATAGAAACTCTTTTTCATTTCAATTATACCTGAAACATTCTTTAATCTCTTGTAAAACTGAAGTGTGACAAATGAAATTAGTAGGATTGGGATACTGCACTTGAAATTGAGGTGATCTGTGCGAGGATCTTTTCCCATAGACACTGCTTACTTAGTAGCGATGCTCTGGCCTCTGACCCATTTTAGTTCCTCACTGAGAAGCAGAGGCACATCTAAACACACTGTACTCATGTGCATGTGTGAACATGTCTCTAGGCATGCTGAAAAACAAAGCAAATTTAAAATGGAATATCAATTTTCCAGTCTTCCATTGGATTTCAAATGAGGAAGAAATGGCAAGAAATTATGGATGATCAAAAATGTTTGGTATATTACTTTCTTGAATATGCCCTAGAATTTGCACTACGGCTTATCAGCTTCTTGGGGGAGTTAATATGTGATGTAACATTTTTAATTTTACTTAATTAGAATAAATATAAGACTTAGGACACCGAAGAAGACTAAAGATTCAAAAACGACAGATGCTTAATTGGCTGTCTCCAGTGTCTCCTACTTGTTAACTTCGGCCACAGTCTTTGCTTCGTTCTACTCTTTTTCCAAAATACATGTTGTCTTTCTTTTTGCTGGATTTTTACTTTCAGTTTAAAGACATACACACCTCTCCCTTACATGAATTTTCAAAAGCTTCAAGTTTTTCAATGGCTTATCCAGCTATGGTGTCTTTTCTCTTTCTCTCACTTTCTATTTAGATCGTTTCAAAAGTCACGGTCTACAATTTGTTTTTCAACTCATGCCAGTTGATTTTTTTCCAACATATTTTAAATGTATTTATAATTCTATTGTTTTAGTAATACCTCTTCTACTTTCACCAGTAAAGATCAATTTGTTTTAGCCTAGTAATGCATTTTGGCCCTCTGGCCTTAGTTGTTGTATTTATAGTTAATTGTTCCCAATTTTCTTTAAGGTTTTACTGCTTACCTTACATCTATTTCTTACCATTGGATTTTTTAACTATTCAGTTTTCTCCATATTGCTTATCTCTTTCCTCTTTCTACGTAATGTTACTTTTATCTCAATGCCAACATTTAAATTCTTAATTGTTTTCAATTTATTGTTCTATTTTTTAAATTAAATATTTTAACTAATAAAACATACCTATAAATTGTATGTCATATGGAGTAGCTTCTGATGTTTTGGTACATGTATGCTTTGTAACACAATCCCACCAGAGTAAATGTATCCACCTCGAGAAAGGTTGACTGTTCCTTTTAACAAAAACATTAAACATTTTTTTTTCCTCTAGCTTTTTGCATATGTAACACACTTCTGTTATCTATAATCACTGGACTATATGATAGACCCCCAGGACTCTTTATTCTTACCTACAACTTATTATATATCTTTAACTAATTTTTACTTTTTAATCCTAAATATGATTTAACATTCATTGGTTAATCTGCTCTCTCTACCTGTTTTTCCACTGTTCTCCTCAATCTCTATGAACAACAGTCCAGTTATCAATTTCTATGATATGTTCTGCATAGTGTTTTTAGATAACACATATGAAGAAGATCCCAGCATCTTTTGGGTATCTGTCTTATTTCACTAATATAATGAGTTCTAATTCTCCTTGTCACCGCAAATGATGGGAGTTCATTTTTTCCTGGTTGATGACTATTCATCTATTGAGTGTATGTGCCGTGTTGTTGATGTATTTACAATTTGTGAACACTTAGGCTGTTTTAAATCTTGATGTAATCAGCGTAAATGCACACACACACACACACACACACACACACACGTATTTCATCTGTGCTTTTGATATAGCAAATAAATCATAAAACTGTCCCCTGAGTTTTCTGTCTTTCTTTTTGAGTTTGTAGTTTTACGCTTACATTTATTTCTGCAGTATATTTAGTTTCTATAATGTCAAAGTTCAATTTCAACTGTTTTGGCCACTGATAAGCAATATAGTCTACCTCTGTTTAATTTTCCACATTTTTACTAAAATGATTACTATATATCTAATAAGCCATTTCTTTGTTTAACATTTTAACATGTTCTTTCCCATAAAAATCAGTCTAAATCCTGTGAAATAGCAGATAAATCTTCGATGTCAACGTTCTTATCTTACCTCCCCATATGGCATTAATACATAATATGCCACTCATAGCTAGTTTGTCATTGCTAATTCTGCCCATTTATCTGGGATATTGTCTTTCTGTTTTATATCATACTTCTGGCAGGAAATACTTCTTCATATCTCACAAGTCTGTAACCAGTGTACTCAAATAGGAATTATTTCGTGAACATCATCAAATGTCTAAGTACTACATCATTAGTTGACTTGTGATCATGATTCCCAGTGAATTGTCTGTGATATCCCATGAGCCTGCTAGAAAGATGATTGTGGATTTTTGCTTTAAATCCTCCATAATGTTATACTAAATAGTGAATCAGTGGCTAATTAGGCAGGCTCTTGGGTAAAACGTAAGTTTTGAGATGAGCTGCGATAAAGGAGGTTTACAAAGAAATAATGGAAGTTGCATACGCTGGAGGAATGTGGGGATCTCTTAGACAGGGCATAGAACAGCAGCACAGTCAGCGTTTAAGTGTAGTTCAGTCCCTGTGGGAGAGGAGTCAGGATAAAGGCAGGAGAGTGGCTACATAAGTGGGATCAGAGAAGCATCAAGGGAGGTCATCTGACTCTGGAGGTCAAGAACGTGTAGCAAAGTATAGTGTTTCTTTCTGGGCTATGTGCCAAGTAGAAATAGTTTTCAAAAAGACACATAGTTACCTCCCTATTAAGAAACTAAAATTGCTGTCAACAGCAGTTGGTCAGCAGCAGTGGCAGCCTTGAGTGTATTTTCTATAAGAAAATAGATTTATGGACAGAAGAAAGAAAATAAGTATTAGCTTAATCTTGGAAATGCTTGCAAGAAAGGATAAACTATTTTAATGATTCACCCTTTTGTGTTGGAATTCTTTTCTATATAGTTATTAGAGGTAAAATCTTGGGAAAGCAAGATTTTCTACAAAAGATTTTCTTAAAATTCCCAAAATATTGATTCCAATAGAAAATTGCCTCACTTTTCTTTTAACCAAATCTTCCAGTTCTGTAAACTCTGATCCAAGTATTCTGCTGATGAACCAGCTTACAGTTCGTGCTGCAGTGCAGATAATGTTTATTTCTAATTAATATCAATGACAGATGTTTGGTGTTCTTTACCAAATGCTGAGACTAGACATAATTAACTTCGGCTTTATTTTTCAGGTTTTTTAATGCAAGACATACTAGTATTTTCATTTAAGTTTTGACTAAATTTTATGTGGTTTTATCTAGGAGTACAAGCTTTTATATCTTTCAAAGCTCATTATATATATATATATATATATATATATATATATATATATATATATAAAATCTTATAGCTGGGGAAAGACCTGTGGAAAAATCTATGATTGTCTATTAAGCATGTTATCTGGATCCAAAAAAATGAACTAAAGTATTACAAAACTAAAAACACATAGTTCTATAACATTTGACATACAGTTGTTTGGAAAAATAAAATTGTAAGACAATCCATTGCACGTTAGGTCAGGTATCAAATCTGCCTTCTCTTATCAAATTCTGCGAAACTTCAAGAAACGTCACGCTCTTGCATTTAGATTCCAACATGGTACTTTAAGAAAAAAAAAATTATCACTGGTTTTCTAAATATATGACTCTTTGGCGATGTATTTCTATAATAACATCAACAATCATAAAACAATATAGTTAAGTTTTCTTAGTTTATTTGGTATTCTGGATTATCAACATTGACTGGCTAAAAACTATTCCAAAATTGCTATTTTTAAGGATTTTGAAGGAATTGCTTATGTACTTGTTCATTCAGTCTCTGTTCCTTCTTTCTGTGAACATAATTCAGGTCGTGAAGTGCAGGACCCCAGAAAAGGGTCATTTCGTGGGGCTGAGGAGACGAGCATCAGTTAGAGCACTTCTCCAGCATGCTCAAGGCCATTTTCCAAGCACTACATGGTATTTGGCCAGGCAGTGACCCATGCTTAATGCCAGCACTCAGGAAGCTACAGCAGGTTGGGATTACTATAATTCCTGGCCAGATGTCCAAAGTCCGTTTCTGAACCAGCCTGAACAATGGAACCAGACCTTGTCTCAAAGACAAACAAAAACGTCAATATTATCATAAATATAAACTGAAAATATGTTGGTTGATCATTCTTATTGTAGTTAGTAATCACATGAGAATTGAATTTATAGAAGAAGAATGAAAAGGAGAAAAAGCCAGTGGGAAAGCACAGTAGAATAGTAGGCTTCACAGCAGTGCTGTTTTGTGTTGTGTTTCTTTGTGTTGTTTTGTTTTGCTATTTTGTGATAATGGAGCCTTCGTACTCCCTACTTCTCCAGCTATTTCTATGTTTGATTTTGAGACAATGTCTCACTAAATCACTAAATTACTCAGCTGGTCTCAAGTTTATAATCCTCCTGCTTCATCCTCTCCAGAGGCTAAGATTACTGATCTGTGCCACCCAGTAACATCGTAAATACTAGCTGTATTGAACTTCTGTAGAAATTTTGCACCCCCGTCTTTAAGATCTTTCATTTGTCCTTGCTTGTTTGCTTTTCTTATCCTTTATTTCTTTCACCTTCCTTTCGTTTATCTTTCCTTCTAAAAATTATATCATCTTTCTACTCTTTATATCTTGACTGGAAGTCATTTCGTCACTTTAGTGTCTTCCAGTTGACACACTATTGAATCATTCCAACGCCATTCCTTAAAATTCCTGCAATTGGATTGATTTTGGTTTCATTTAAAAATGCATTGCTAAAAATTTACATTTTATGTTAGCAATTAAAGTGATAGATGTCACAAATAAGCACAGCAAAAGAGCAGAACTCTGGTACCAGACATGTGTATGTCAGTGGTCCTGGAAATTCTTGCCACGCTAGGATGCCATATCTACAGATGTATCCTCACCCATGTTTGTGATTGTTTAATAAAAATAAACGTTATTATGATGCATTCTATATAATTTCTAAATGAAATTATATAAATAATATTTAAATAATAACCTTCGTGTTGTATATTAGTTGCAGTTATCTATGTATAAAGAAGGCAATAGTCAATGTTCTCCTAAAAATCTAACATGCATTATATGGCAAAATATTTCTTTTCTTAGCTTTGCTTGCAGATAACAGATTGAAAGAAGAGTATTCTAATTTTCAAAGTGCTGTATTTTTGAATAGATCCATCATAATGTAACATATCATGCAGGTAAGTGAGCAGATAACACGGGCACCTTTCACATCAGAAAACAAGCTCAATGTCTTACAGAATTTTTTTTCTTTCTATGAAGGAATACCTGAAATATTATCTGTTATGTCAGGTTTTCTTTTTTTTTTTTTAAGAAGAAACTAAGCTTGCTGAGATTAAAAGGAAAAAGAATCAGTGTTGTAATGTAAATCATTTTGTTTGTCTGCAGATCCCACAGTGATCGTAATATATCAACTGGAATCATGGCTTTTCTAATAATGTGAAATCACCAAATATATATAAGTAAGAAATTTGAGGTTTGTATTTGTGGGTTTAGGGTACTCGGAATAATAAGTGTCAATGACTCATTTTTGTTTTGAAAGACTCTGCTATATCTAGTAATATCTAATACATAATGTAGCCTTAATTAAAAATAAAATACCAATTCTAATAGACAGATATTTTCATAGAATAAGAGGTAAATGTTGTATTACTTGGATTTCTAATAGTGGAACATTAAACATAGCAGCTATAACTTGAAGAGGAGAGAATTAACTTTGCTCTTGGATACACACTATTGTGAATAATCAGCTGAATCCAAGGCAGAAACATCATGGAAGAAAGATGTGGCCCAGTGAAAAATGATCACTTCCTAGCTCACCGGAAACAGAAGAGGAAAACCACGCTGAAGGGCATATAGTACTCGAAGTCATGGTCCCATGACACACACAGATACACCTAAGAGGATGTTTGATTAATGTGGTAGGGGCTCACAAGCCAACCAAGTTGTCAATCCTTTTAATGACCACAAAAAAGATTTGTTAGTGATAATAATCTTACAAAAGCTTTGGAATTTAATATTGACTTCTGCAGGCTGAGCACGCCTTACTCTTTATCCACAAAGATGTGTACATTTTCTTTCCTGAAATGTGGAACTTGTGAATGAATTATTTTCCATGATAAAAAGGATATTGAGTTCAAGCATGTCAGTGGGGAGATCATCCTGAGTCATCCTGAGTTGTTTTAGCCTATCACCTCAAATTTCATCGCTGCAAGTACCAATCCCAAAGTCTCGAAGTACACTCAATGGTCCCTTTCATCGAGATAGAGTATAGAGTATAGAATTTAGTGAGATTAAAACTCTCACACAATGTGCAATTTTGGAAGAACTCTAAGAAATAAATCGTGAATGATAGACTACATTTTTGAACATTTGCTGGCAAATTTCTAGTAATATGTAAAAATATTACTAAAATAAAATATAGAAGTTTAAAAATAGAAGTTTTACATGGACTCATTAAACTAAATTATCTGCTAAACATTGAGTTATTTGAAAAGGTAAGTTAGGTAGACATTTGGTATTTAGTATGCAAATGTAAATATAAATTTCATTTAAAATTTTTAATAACTTTTTCACTGGTAAGTCACTGGATGAGTGAAGGAACACTTTTTTGTGCATTTCGGAAAGATAAGATTATGTTTAGGCTAGAAATGGAAGTTATGAAACTTTGTGGTGAAAGTTTTCTCAGAACTTAATGAGATAATTGGTCACACAGCATCCATGAAGACATAGTGAAATTGTTAAATTCAAAAACCTATTAAGTAGTGAAATGTAAACCTAATAGGGCAAAATGAAAATAAAAATTTCAAAGTAGATTATGTGATCAGGGATATATTTAAGTTTAACTACCAAGGCAAATCATAAAATACGAAAGCATTTTAAATTTAAATTAAATAAAATAATCATACATGAGTTACTGATTACATTGATTTCAGAAACATCAGAAGGAAAATCAGGAAGTTTCTAATTTGTCTACATTTTTCCTCTCAGGTAAAACAGTGACACTCATGTGTAAAACATTCCTTAACACGATTAAATAAGAATTGGGCATTTTATTTAAAGAGATGATTGGTCAACAGTGTTAAAGAGACCGAATAAAACTAAACAGGAGGCTGGAGGAATGGCATGGAGATAAAGCACTTGCCGAGCAAGCACAGAGCTCTGAGTTCAATTTCTCAGCACCACATAAGTCAGGTGTGATGGTACATGCCTGTGATCCCAGCACTCCAGAAGTTGAAGCAGGAGGATTGCCGTGAGTCCAAGACTAGCCTGGGCTATATAATGAGTTCAGGACCATCCTGGGCTACAGAGTGAGACTTTTTCTTAATAGATAGATAGATAGATAGATAGATAGATAGATAGATAGATCTAAGCAGGACTAAAGTAATCATTTTTCTTTTTTTCTCCCATATGTGTGTGTGTGTGTGTGTGTGTGCAAAATTTAATGTTTGCATGAAGTTTAGCATTTTGTGCACATATATATCTTGTCAAGGTGACAAGGACTTTCCCACTCTCCTTTTGTCCTTCCCCCCACCTACCCCTCTCTTCCTCCTCGCCCTCACAACTCTTATGGAACTTAAAACGAAAAACAAAGTAATCAAAATTTTAAATGATGAATTAACATTCTGAATGTACAGACAGAACAAGTAAGGACAAGCACTTACTGGGAAAAGTAATTGTGTGTCCATGCATGTTCTGTTTTCATTTGCCACCCATCCCCCATTAATTCCATATAAATTTACTCTGGTTTTAGGTTACACTTCTGCATTTTATAATAAGCAATTTTGGACATACAGTTTTCTTTGTAGAGTTTCTCAAATGACTATCAGTTTTTTGAAAGACTGGAAAGCAAAAATGTTTTGTTAGTTTTCTTACACAACTATACAATATGTCAAAAAAAAAACAAAAGAAATTTAACAAAGGCCATACTAGTGTTGGCAAGCTCTTCACTCATATTTAATATCCCTGTATGATCATATAAGTATAAAATATCTCAATCCAAGGTGGGTGATTTGTATCAGGTAATTTTTTTAGATAAAATTGTAATTCACTTGAAACTTTTCCTAGAAATTGTCAAAATAGCTTAATATTAAAACAGATGAAAATATATGGCTGGCGGAGTAGCTCAGTGGTTAAAACACTTGCCCAGCAACAGCAGAGTCATGGGTTCTCTTTCACGGTACCACATAAACCATTCCTGGTGTAAACCAGGTGCGATGGCAGAGATTTATAATCTCAGCACTTGAAGAGCTTAAGCATGACGATTGCTGTGATTTGAGGCCAGATTAGGTTACACAATGAATCCAGGACACCAGCATGGACTACACAGAGAGCCTGCCTAAGAAAAAGAAAGGAAAAAAAGAAAGTATAATAAAACAATACTTAAGGAACTGAACCTCAATCTATCCATGAAATTTCATGATTTTATCTGGTAGCTATGTGTTTCTTAATTTTTTTTAAAGTGTATTTATAACATCTTGATATTAAACATATATAGAAAATCATACCAGAAGTAACTCAGGAGTATCAGAATATTATTTTGTTATGATAAGGACTAAATTTATGGCCTACTTATGGAAAATTGATTTATTAATAAGATTTAATTTTCTGTATTTTACATGAAGTGAAAAATCTCAGAATGATTAATATGCATCCATTAAACACACCTTTCCATTTCACTTATATCATATCAGTCACGCTGCTTAGAATGGGGGTGTAATATAGTTTATCAGTTTCATTAATTCATGGATTCTAAAATCTCTGTTGGAAATTTAGGAGCAAACATTAGAAATTTAAATTATTCCTGGGATTCCTAATGAAGATTTCAGAATGTGTAGCATAATGAAACTTGCAATAATGATCAAGGCATTGATATTTGCATTTCTTGTGTTTATTGTTTTTCTTCTAATGCACAAAGATAAATTCAAAACTATTTCAGTCAGTTTTAAACATAAGCACTAGTTTAGTTACTGATAATTGAGTGTTTGTCAAGTGCCAAACACAATGCTGAAGATTTTAAATGTAGTATGCATTTGAAGTCTTATTTTTAAAAGTATCAATAGCAAAAAGAACTATTATTATCCTCATTTTACTGTTAGCCATCTTTGAGACAAGAGAATGTTTTCAAGTTCACAAAGAATGTAACTGGCAGATCCAAGAAGCCCACATCTACAAGCTACAAATGTTCTTTTTATTCCCAAATACTTCGCTAAATTCATGCTGTCTTACTGTATGAGTTATTTATTTTAAATTAGTAACTATCTGAAACCAAAGTAAAATTTCAATTTAGATGGATAAAGGCCATATACTTGATATAACGGAAATAGGTATTTCGTCCAAGAAAATCCCTTCTGGCACGTGCGCGCACTCGTGTGTGTGTGTGTGTGTGTGTGTGTGTGTGTGTGTGTGTAAATTTATGGTCTCCTTTCCTCTGTCTTCTGTGCTGTCCTTGCAGTCAATGATGCAAGTTGTGAATCCTCTGCCTTGTGTTACACAGAGGCTAATTTTTCTGTCGATGGCTATTGAAGAGTGGAATGTTAATTCCTCTAGAGCTTAAACTCAGATCTTTAATTACATTAACTTCGTGTTTTATTCTACATTCATTTTTAAGTGTAAACATTTGATAAAAATGATGATACAGTCACTTCCAGAGGAAGACTAATCTGATTCTGAGTTGTCTAGGAGTTATAAGTACTGTAAGGCACTCTAATATGTGTTTGATCATTTCTTATAGCGAGATTAAAATGTAGGCCACAGGCATAGATAAACTTAACCCATAGGTCAGCAGCTTCCATGTCCCAGCGCCATAGTCTTTGGTAAGTTTTGTCTAAATGTCAGAAAGTTGCATTTTGGGAATTGGCATAACGTCTATATCAGAGAAAGCATAGGTTTTCAAGCTCTTAAAATCCAAATTTGTAATAGTATCTTTATTTTATATGATATAATAAGTAATTATTATAAAGTATATTTTAGATTGTAAAGTTTGCTAAAATGTTTTTGAAAGGCAGTTTTATAAAAATGTAATACTCATAATTTAATATTAAAAGTTCAACTGAATTGCCTAGGAAGTTCAACACTTTATTCAGTGCTCGGTATATTGGTGCCTTGGATGGGGCAGTCATAAATACAGCAAATTGAAGATATTTTGGTCCTTTGTTTTCAAATAATTTACATTATATTGGAAAGTATTTGAGTCAGTAAGCAACCAGAAAATCAAAAAAAGTGTTGAAATTTTTCATCTGTTCAATGAAAAACATAGTGAAAATTTACAACGTTAAATTTTATCTTAAGTATTGCATTTTAGCCTTTCTTAAATATAAGTTGACAATTTATAATCTTTTCTTTCCAAAGATTTTCTTTGCTTCAATCTCATTTCCAACACTATTTTTATTTTGTCTTAGTTTTCAGACTTTGTGGAATTTTTATGCAGTATTGCATATTCTGTCACGACTTACCTGTCTCATCCCACACTTGTCACTGACTAGGTGAGCAGATGACTGACTTCTGTTTACCCTTTAAATGCTCCTAGAATAGCCTTGCTGGCTTGCGCCAAGTCTCATCTAGCACAGCGCTGCACTCAGCAACTTGCTCCCAATTTTCTCTTTAACCAGCTATTTTCATCGTTCATGTTCTCTTTATGAAGTCTCTCCTTCCTATAAAGGTATGACTTATGCCCTAAAAATGACTCAAGTCTTAATAATTTAAAACTCTTCTTCTTTTCATCTGAAATTGAAACTTTGAGATTCAGAGAAAGGAAGAAGATACATTGAAAAACAAGATTTTATCTTTAATTCTCGTGGGAAAAAGAAGGAGAGGAACAGGGAATACCCGGGGCAGATGAATTTGTTTTTCGCTTTAATAAAACAAAAAGAATAAGGAAATGCACAAACAGACAGGCAGGCAGGCAGAGGACACACACACATTCACACACACACACACACACACACACACACACACACACACACGTACACATACTAATATCCTTCCATTAGAATCTATGTTTTATGAGATGCCTGTATATTTCTTTTTCACATATGTTCCACTTTCTTCTCATTACTATTCTTCACTTGGTAAGATAATAACTTCTCTTGCTGGATTTTTTTTTGATATTTTTACTATATCATGTTGAGTAAAAATAATCAGTTCTTCCAAGCCATTAATAAAGTAAATCAAAATCTCAAACAAAAACACAGAGGAGAATCAAAGAATCTTTGTCATCACAATTTTCTCCAATCTTCTCAAGTGGGATGTTTTACAATAACATTTTTTAAATAACATTCCAGCCCCGCCTCTTAATCAAATTACAAAACTAAAAAACTAAGATGCCTTAATAAAATTATGCAAAAGCATAAATGCATGTCATAATGATTTGATCCTACTTAGTAGTTTAACATAGCAAAGCAAAATAAATTTACATTAAAAATTTATATGAGACTATGGTACATTATATATTGAGGTATTTTGGGTTGTTTGCTTTTGTTTTGAGATATGTTGCAAAGTATAGTAAATATAGTAATTTTTGGATACCATATATTTCATTTTTGCTGGAGAAGTAGGTTTTCCTGTTCTCATGAAAAATGTCAAATATTTTCAATATTGTTAACTTAAACATGACATTTGATTTGATCAAGTCCAATTACCAAAAAGGGTCCGCTTGATTTGATATACACATTTTATATTGTATAAAATTGTCATGGCAGGCTGTACACCATACGTGTAGACAGCTGTAATTCATCAGTGCATTTGAACATAACAAAATACAGAGACTGTGGGTGTAAGAATGCAAATATACAAAGGATACCGCTCTCAGGGGATGTGAATCCTTGTCTGCAGCTCCACTCCGAGACTTTAAGGCATTTGCTTTGCATTTTTTATGAGAAGGGCTACTTTTCCTTGTGAAGTTTGACATAAAATCCTTAGTAATTTTTCTGGCTGAACCTCAAATCTTTTATGCAATCTCTTTTATTTTTGTTTGTTTGTTTTAGTTTATAGTACCAGTGACTCAGCCCAGGGCTTCGTACATGTTGGGCACATGTTCTACTACTGAATTACATCTCTAGTCACTTTAAAAATACTAATGCATAATAATTGTGCAGGATAATAAGATTTCCTGTCACATATTTCTGAATGCAAAAATCTTGCTATTATTTTACACACTTCCTTTACATCTTTCCCTGATACATATCATTTTTTAAAAATTAATTTCCTGTTAGCTTTCATGTCATCTTTTTTTCTCAATTGCAACTTTATTTTTTTCAGTTTATTTTAGTTCACATGATGGTATCCTGTTCCATCCATTTTTTTTTGCATATGCTACAACATTCTTCTTCATGTTTGAATTACATTCTACAGCATGTATGTAATACATTTTCTTTATCCGTTCATCTACTGACATAGCTTTTTCAAAAATAATTTTGTTTTCAGACAGGGTCTCATGAAGTTGCCAAGCCTGGCCATAACTTAAACCAAGTAGTTGTTTTGTTCCTTTCTTCTGATTTTATGTTTTTAAATCATTTTCCTGTACAGGGATTGAACCATGATCCTTCACACTGAGCTATGTTCTCATCCAGTATTTAAAGTTTTTCACATTGTGACAGAGTCCAACAAACTGTCTTGATTGAATTTCCATCTCCTTGCCTCCATCTCCCAGAGTGCTGGGATTGCAGTCATGTGTCACCACACCTGGCTCAAACTGGCTTTTTTTTTTTTTTAACCTGAAGTCAGATTCCTCTGTTCACTTCACCATCATTGAGAATCCTTATGGAGAATTTGAGATATTTGAATAGAAAAAAATGGATATTAAATTTCAACTCTATTCTTTTCTGAGTGTATGATACAGTTTCAGTAAAATCTTCATTTCATCAATGTCAATTAAAAATATTAGTAAAAACTTAGAAATTTCTTTCAAAAAATCTACTCATACCAGTGAACAGAATCATGTAATTGGCATCTTTCTTCAGAAATTTCTTCAAATATTTAGCACTGATAAATGCTCAATAATTTCAGGTAAAAATGCATGAGCAGGGAGCTAAAAATATCAACTAAGTCACTGGTATTTACACTTCTAGATGTAGACTTCTTTCTGAAAATGCTCTCTAAAAGCTAAGACTTACTGAAAGTATTTACTATACATTTCTTTCACGTTATTAAAGAAAAAAAATCCTAGCACAAGGCAGAAAAGAGAAGCACCAAGAGTACTCAAAAGTAGATTAAGAGTGAATAAAGCTTAGTGGTAATAATGCAGTAGTGCGATAAATTATTTCAAATTAACCTTAAAAGAAGACAGAAAAAGCCATGCCATAGTGTCTTATATTGGTCTTATTCCAAAAAGAGATAATACAAACTTTGAATAAGGCTTTATATTGATAAAAATAAATTTAAAATATATTATCTTGAATGCAAGAAAGGTAGTTTAGGGTTTCTCTTCTTTTAGAATAATGTTCTAAGGTACAGGGAAATTTCATTAAACACAGGTTCAAGTGTTTATCTCTTATGCTCAGGCACTTTCCCATTTTATATTTGAATAGTAGTTAGAGAATCTTTCTTGCAGGCATAATGATCCTGCAGAATGAGTATAATTGTAAATGTTTATTACACAGATCCTCGCTTAATTACATATCCTGATTCCAATACCTCCACAGATACAATGACTAAAGCGGAGGACAAGAGAAGTTCCTGGCTCCTGCGGGGGGAACAAGGACTCTGCAAGGAAAGAGTCACCAAAGAGGAAAGAGCCACAAAGACTGTCAGGGCAAATCGGAATGAGAAGTAGGTTTTGAGGAAACAAGGACACGGGAACAACGTGCACCAGCCAGTGCAGTCTCTTTCCACTGTGGGGGACATTGCCACCTGCACCCAACTGTCACTAGGTGAGAAACTCAGGACATGGGGAGTTTCTGTCTTCCCTGGGGAATCTCTCCTGACAGATGCTACTAAGTTGCAGAGCAAAGGCAGCCAGATATGAAATGAGCCCAAGCAATGTTTCAAAATTGTTTCCTCAGAAAATTATGTTAAAATATACATTAATTCTTTAACAATAATGGGAGAATACATTTAACCTCCCAGGAACCCTGCCATGAATACGTAAACAAACTAATTTAAAACCAGGTTTTATGAGGTAATTTAAGTAGTTTTCAAAGACTAGCTCATATCTTGTGTTTTGTCTGACAGTCTCTTCATGCCATGCACATAGATCTTTATAAAATGGGTCAAAAACTTGTCATTCCAAGAAACCGAATCTTCTAGGAGCATGAACATTAACTACAAGAGAACTCTGGTTTTCCATGTGTTCCTGTGTGTTTATACATCTTTAAGTTCTCTTGCTGAGTCTAAATTCTGTCCTCTAGACCTAAGGAGATGGGTGCACACCTGCTCACAGGGTCCCTCAACTGGGCACCAAAATATGGCGTGTACATAATTTTGAATTTTCTCCCACTTGCTCTCTTCCTGTGTCCTTTCCTATGCCAAGTTACTTTACATGAGATATCACATGAATATCTGAAAAATTACATGAACGACTCAGTGATTTGAAATTATTTCTGTTAAAATTTGCTTCTAATATGCATAGAAAGATTTTTTAAAGTGTAAGATATTGAAATAATACATTGAAAATGGTATTAAAATATATACCAAAAAATAACAGAGCTTATGAGCTGAATATTTCCATTGAGCCTAAATATAAACATGAATTAAATGGGTGTAGAGAAAACAATAAATACATTTTGAATTTGGTGAGTTTTTCAAATGTAAACACAAGGTGAGCCAGGTGGCACAAGGCTATAACTCCAGCCTTTTCGGAGTTTGAGGTTTGAGGATGACTAGTGAACATTTAGTAATATATTTGAGATCAACTTCAACTCCACTTTTCTCTTTACATAACTCTTCTAAGAACTAGGTAGTAAGTACCTCTTGTTGAAAGATGGCCTATTTAGTTGGTTGTCATTAAGATAGTGTCCACAAGCAGAAAGAGAAAATTATCTTGCTAATTTTTAAAATAAAGCATTTTATAATTAAGGCTGAGTAATTTCATTTATTCAAAGCATAAATCTTATGTGATTTATTCACATTTATAACCTGTTGAATATTCAAAACTTGCCCAACTAATGATAGATTATATAGTCAACACTATTATCATATCATAAAAGTATTACCTTCTTGTTATATCCAATTTCTTCTTTTCAAAAGCCAATCAAATTTTTCCAAATTTTCTAGAATAATTAAAATATTAAAAAATTAACTCTGTAATCAAGCTATGCAAAGTTGTTATGATTTATTTGTGGTTATAATTGCATATGATATAAATGATTTATATGTACTATTCTAATTCACATATTTGTGCATTTATTATTTATTCTTGCCATTCTCTCTTTTGTTTTCTTTTTATAGATTTTTTATTTTTCTAAAAATTCATATGACATAAAATTTAACAATTTTTGGTAAATGTATGAATTCCAAATTTTGTCACACATTAGAAACATGGGATTGGGGAATTAGTGACCATCTATGACCATCCCTTTTTCAGGAGTCCGCGCCTTTCCTGTCTGATCATTGCCTTTCTTTCTACCCATTTAAAACATAACTGCTTTTTCTCTGACTTTGTAAGCTGCTTGGCAAACATCCGAAATATTTGTGTAACCTATTCTTTTATATGATGGCTGAAAATGAACTCAGCTCACTATGCACTTTGTTTCCGTGTCTTCAAATTAAGTTGGAGAATCAGAGCGTTTTATTTTCTCATTTGAATTATTATGTACGGATTTTTTCATTAAAGTGATATTCATTAATTTGTCTTTTCAATTATACTGCCCATGAGTAGCATGGCAATTAAAATACATATGGCAATGATTAATGAAAAACAAGCAAGGTGAGATTATAACAATCAGATTTCCCTGTACCTTTTAGAGATGCTTTGTTCTAAACATCATGTTGTTGTTAAAATTAAATGATAGAGCAATAGAAATAAACAATTCAAATTCCTATGAATTGCAACTAGTTTTATAGAATAAATTTATGCCAAAAATAGAAAGAAAAATAATAACTTTCATCTACAAAATAGGAAAGTGGTGCCAGGAAAATCTAGAATTGATAATCTGCTTGAGATGATGTCCACCGTATTTGTCATTCTGAGTTCATTTTGAATGTTTAGGGAAAAAGGTTTTTTTTTTTTTTTAATTAGTAGCAATATTGTGCAAGAATTTAAGCTTCCGGAGTTACTGCAAGGAAAGCAAAATTAGCAAACTATTAAAGTAATTAAGCTTTGTTTCAACAAAAGATCTACCCATGACAGGGTCTGCATTTTACACAGATGAATATTATCAAGATTACAATTCCCAATACTTTTGTTACTTATACTAAGTTACTACCATCATTTTCTTTTATTTTGGAAAAGAACTCAAAGCAGAACATCTGTTTTTGATTAAATTATTATACTAGTATTTTGGTACAAAACCCCACAATAATTAAGGGTTTCTATTCTTATCTTCTCAAAATCTGTTTTGGTGTTTATAACTCATTAGAAAAATAACTTTTTGTTTTATCTAATGGATGCATTTTTTTTCTATTTCTAAAAATAAAAAGAAAATAGTGACCTATTCTTTAAAGGCCAAAACACTTGTTTTCAGAGCTCTGTAGATCATGATAGTTGTCTTGGTGAGGTTAGTAGTCAACGTGTATTCTAGACATCTTTCATATGCTTTTATTTCTGAAAGTTTGTCAAAAGTGCAACATTTTCCTAAACGTTCAGGTTATTTTTTAAAGAATTTATCTTTGTTAGTGCAGGAGAGGTTTCTGCTAAGTTTCAAAGAATTCAAAGAGGCCAGTCTTACCAGCTCATTTTTGTAAAACTTTCAAATATAAGTAAGGTTACAGCTGAACTACTTCTTAGCAAAGGAGAATTGATGGTGAGAATCTGACAATGGAATCCGTCTACCTACCCGTGTCCTCCTTTAAGTTGCTTCCTGATAAGAGTGGGGCAGGGGTGGCCTTCTGAAGGCACAGCTGCGGTGCCAACGACTCGATGACACCGCGAGAAATTGTCTCAGAGTGAAAGGGATGAGATACAGTGCGAGTTTCACTAAAGCTTATGCTACACCCATCATTTAACCATGGGAGCTGCATCTGCTACTAGACCAGCAGGAATAGTAAGGATTTACTACTATGTGAAAATAATGTATGCAAAAAGGATGTTCTAGTACAGGTTGTTTATCCTAGACCGCACGAGAAGGTGCAACTGTGGGTATATTTGGAAAGAGACAAATGTGTTACATTTAGGCGATTTGTACCAGAATCTTTTTGTACTCTTTGGTCTAATTCTAACTCCAAATGTATGTCAATTCAACAACCAGAGTTTGTAACAAGTGGATGGCCTCTCAAGATGATCTACATGGCTCAACCCGCCAGGTAAACTGTGTACCACGATCTAGCCTTGCCATGGGTGTGTAGATTTATGGGAATCCAAAATGGGAGGATGGGAGGACGGAGATAGTAAGTAGCAGAAAGAATCTCAGAAACAAGCAGAAGCGGCAGCTGTGATGGGTCGCATTACTGTCATTTTGTAGGCATTCTTAGACGTGGAACCGCATTATTGGAAAATAATTACCAGAATGCAGTGAAGGAATGGAGCTGAGTGACATAGAGGTGCATGTTGTTGAGGCCCTGGCACCCCTCTCAGACCTTCTGGACAGGGTGGGTCTAGTAGCCTCCAGCTTGTGAGTGTTGACCAGTCTCAATTCAAAATTGTCCCCTTCTCTAGAGGATTGCCCCTACCTAAAAGTGGGCATTGTAAATGATAAGATGTCCCCGTCTCTAGCTTCTTAAAGGAGTGAGTAAAGACAGGGAGTGATTTTCCCAAGACAGAGCTTTCTTTTTCCTGAAGTCTGGTTCCCGAAATTATCCTGTGTTGTAAGACTCCGGGTGCTGAGGAGAAGAGATGCTATCTTTTTACTTTGCTTCTGCATTCCTTTCCCTGCCCTACTTCCCTAATTCCCTTTCTCTTGAGATCTCTTTATTGAGACAACCTTCACACGAGAATCCCCCTTGCGTTTTCTCCTTCTAGGGAATACAAAATGCATACCATGTTTGCTATATGTGGCTTTCTGTATCCTGGGGATAAGCGTTCATCTTAAGTATCTAATGACTTCTTAGCTATGCCTAAAATCCACTAAACAGCTTCTGTTCAGGGAACATTTTCAAATATTCTGAGCTAAGAGCCTGTTTTCTTTTTTGAGCTTATCTTCATGTTAGTACTAAGCCACTATACCATAATTGTTTTTTTTTTCTTTATTTCTCTCTTACACTGGAGCATGCCATTGATTTATCCAGTCCTTCCTTCCTTCCTTCCTTCCTTCCTCCCTCCCTTCCTTCCTTCCTTCCTTCTAGTCTTCCTCTTTTTATCTTTCTTAACATATATGCAATGCCATCTATGAAATTCTTGAATAGAAGAAAACTTTGAAAATTATAATTTCCTTTTCATACATGTCTTCAAACTAAAGTTCATTTTCATCTACCTGAAGTATATAGACTAAAACATATTTTCTATAAAAATCTCTATTTAGCTAGAAGTCTCATTTAATTTTTGTCATTTTTTTCTTTTGCATTGATGATGAGAATTTAATAATGTGTATATCTTTAAAAGAACATTGTTTAAATATTTATTTTATATGTTTCTTTCTCTTAATAGGATAATGAAAAATGGAGCAAGTTGATCCTATAAAATGAAACAGAATTTCAGTTCTCATACCCATCTAATGTACATACTGAATGTGATAGCATGAGTATTCTAGGAAATGGTTATTGTTATATATACAACTTATTTTAATAAATGACTTTTGCTTAATAGTTATTATATATTTCCATGGAAAAATAGTTAAGCTGTGAGTAGGACAACATTATAATTTTGAAAATACAAAGGCAACTAATAAGACATGCAGATCCGTACTCATAATCCCACCATTCTGGGACATTGAGGATGGAGGGTCTCTATTATAAGCCAAGTTTAGGCCACTTATAAAATCATTGAGAAGGAGTTCAATTCCCATTAACTCCTAAAAAGTACATAAGCAAGTAATGAAATATATATAAACATATATGCACATATTCACTGGAATATAATACCGGATACGGGGACATTTCCACACAACAAATATGTTTAGACACTATCACTTATATTAATCTGTATATATGCAATTAAAAAACTACCTCTGTTTGTTCTGTCAGGGTATAGATAGTAGTACAATGTAAATTATAATAAATTTTAAATTTCTTTGGTTTCCTGTTACTATTTGCCTTAAAGCTCAAATGTACTTTACAAAAATGTGAATAATTTTGTTACCATTTTGGAGACTACTAAGAGGTATATTTATCTATAATTATATATAATACTTGTCCATAATATCTATTCATATACTTGAACAACAAAAATTAATGTAGAAAAATGATAATAATTTTTGCATACACTTAGCAATGGATGATTTTTTAAGGTATGAAAGACATTTGATTCAGTATTTTCCTGTTGGAACACAGCCGATACGTTAGAAGCTGTTTTCACGGACTGTCATGTTGTAATCCAAATGTGTGTCGGTTAAGTCAGCATAGCTCGAAGACTTTCTCTTGTTCAAGTGTTTTCATCTTAAATTCACCTGTGTCTCAGTCTAAATACTCACATTCAGAGAGTTGACACGTCATAGAGGATAATATAACCGTTAAATAGAGTGAAACATGTGTCATCTGCACCGCTGAAGAGGAAGTAATTGGGATAGCTATTTATCAAAATTCATTATATTGTAAAATAAATATATGCTTAATGCCATTTAATTCTACTCTATAGATTGCTAATAAAGAGCTATGTAAAGGACACTGTGTAAATATATATTAATTGCAGCATGCATTTAACATGATGAAACATTCAATTTCTGCAAATGGGACTGATTACAGAATTTAAATATATATAATTTTGAATGCATATATCTTCTTTCAAATAAAATCACACATAATGGATATATATTAAAATATACACATAAATACATACATACTTGCAATTATATTTGTATGCAATAGATTTATGAGTATATTCTAACTATTTAAGCAAAATTTCCAAAATACAGCTTTTAAAAATTAAGCTGCAGATCATTACAAATTTTATAATATTCTTTTTGTCATTTGTTTGTGTAATAAATTCCAATGTTATTTATGTTTTCTTGAAATGGTTACTGTTATAATTTCTAAAAAAATATGACAAAGTTTTTTATAATTTTCACCTATCAGTCCCTTCTTTAAATATTAATTGCAAGGAAAAACCAGAGAGTCGCTATAAGCTTGTTGTATTTTGGGTCTTGAGTGTCTCCTAGAAACCTCATGTAACAGAGTATTTTTGAGAGGCATAGCTTGGCTGGAAGAGGCGGATATTTTGGGTTGGTATCAACTTGTTGATGTTGGCGATTGCCCAGGGCAGGGATTTCAGGTGTTTATTACGGACTTGTGGACCAGGAAATGAAGGAAGGTCACCCACCCTGTGTGTGGGGAGGGCAACTGCAGCTCTGAACTAAGTAAAGGAAGGAAGAAGAAATGAATCTGTCTTCACTAGAACTATAAGTACCATGGTGTGCTTAATGTGACTGAAATTGATGAAGGCTGGAATTAAGAGCTCAGCTGCACTATGTACATGATGGCGGGAGACCAAACTCCATAAGTAACTGTAGGTGAGTAAGTTAGTAATGGGGAGAAAGAGAGAGAGAGAGACAGAGAGAGAGAGAGAGAGAGAGAGAGAGAGAGAGAGGGAAAGAGAGAGAGAGAGTCAAAAGATCCCATAAAGTTAGAAGGAAGACCATGAATTTTCTCTACTTGTAAAATTGAGGACTAGGGATAAATTGTATTTAATCTTCAAAAGTGTGGAATCCTCAAGAAGTTTTTTTTTTTTTTTTTTTTTAACCAAGGGAAAAATGTAATATGTACATTCTTTATGCCTTGTGCTACAGTGATGAAGAAATCATATGCCGGCTCTGAGTCAAGTGGGTTACTAGTTCACAGATTCTTTAGATTAAATCCTATCTAATGATCTCATTAGACGTGACAAGCTTGAGGATTTGCTTCCATTTTAGAATATATCAGTGTATCAGTGTTTTCAGATATTAGGTCACCATCAGTATTTACTCTTGTTCATTAGCACTACTGTAACACAGTTTCATACACATTGAAACTTACCGGGCAAAAAATATTTTTTCACAACTCTTGTGGTTGAAGACTTGGTGGCAGATTTCGTGTCACCCAGTCTTGTCTGCAGTGCAGATGACCTTCTCCTCACTTTGTCCTTAGAGGGGCAGTTCTCTGTAAGCACCAACATCTCCATTTTTTTGGGGGGACGGGGGTGGTGAGGAACTCTATAGATGGAGCTTCACTTTGAGTCTTTATTAAAAGCCAAGTTTCCAAATACATTTACATTCTAAGGCACTGAAAGTTTCCACAACTACTGAGTTTTTTGAAAACATAATATGGTCTGCAACATCTATAAAATATGTTGAAATTCAGCAAAATAAAGAACAAAATAACAAAGTTCAGGGCTGTAAACTGGCATCAAAATGAAACCGTGCAAACCTTTGAAAGTTTGCTGCATGCTACTCACTTGGATTAACATGTAACTCTACTAATTCCTTACATTCAAAAATATGTTATTCATTTATTTTTTTCCAAAATGTTATATACAAATACATTTTGTGTTTAAATACAAGTACACCTGGACCCATTGACACAAGGTTGTAATTCTAGTCCTCTGGGAGGTGGGGCATAAGCATTACAAGTTTGATTCCAACTGCACTACTTAGTAATTTAGGATTGCATCAACATCAAAAGCAAAATATGGTCTGGGGATGTGGTTCACCAGTAAAGCTCTAAGTTTGATCCCCAGTGCCATACACAAGTGAAATAAAGAAAGAATGCATTGAAACTTCAATTTAGACATATAAAATTGTTGTTAATTAAATATTGCTTTAATTAGAACAAAAACACCTACTAAAATTAAATATTTAAAATGTTAACAGAGTGCACACGAAAAGCTAAAGAGAAAGTACAGATAAAATATTCGTGTGGACAAGTTTCTCAAGTTGATCGAGGATGGTTTAAATCAGTGTGTAATACAAAAATGCATCAATGACCTACCAACACTAAAGAGGTAGGGTCTTCAAAAAATGGCACCATCACCTAGCAAATAGGAAAAGGTAAATTTGTTAATGTCATAAATGAATCTAAACACAGTGTGACCCTAATATGAATAGGTATTAGGCAACAAAACAGAGTGGAAGTGAGCATTACATTAAATTTTTACATCAATATTGACAAAGCATCATTCTACTTCAAAGAAAAAAGTTTCTTTTTCTTTCATCAGATTTCGGTTAAGGGCCAAAGTAGACTAGATCTCTATCAAGTGATTTATATGATTACAATGAGTAAATTAGCACTAGTTTGGAGATTACATTGTTTCAGTTATAATTTGACCTGCTTGGACATAAATGTGCTTTTTATCCTTCATTCTTTTAATAATTGGGATAACATGTAATATATCATTGATGTTTTTATACATTGACTTTTACTTGTTGCCATTTTAATGAATAATATATATATATATATATATATATATATATATATATATATATATATATATATACATATTTAAAAGAAGTTTCTGATGAATTTTTAAAGATTTTTGCATATCAAGCCATAGTATCAGCAAACTTTTTAAAAATCCCCTTTGGAAGCCTGTTATTTATTTATTTATTTATTTATTATTTATTTATTGTAGAATTATTCTGGCTAGCTTATCAAATAGTACTTCTCTGAGCATTCATCTTGTTCCTCATCTAAGAGGATATGTTCCAAGCTTTCAATGCAGCGCTTGTTATATGCATCAGTGATGTGTTGAGGCACATTTTCTCTATCTTGTATGTGGAGACTTTTTATCATGACAGTATGCTGAGTGTTCTCAAATGAATCTTCTACTGCAATTGAGGTGATCACTTTTTTGTCTTTAGTTCTACTAATGTTATATAATTATAGATTTGTAAATATTGAGTTATTATTTATTGCTGGATACATTCTACTCCACCATATTGAATATTCTGTATAATGTGCTGTTTAACTAGGTATGTTAATGTTTTATTAGGTGTCTTCTGTATATTTTCATCAGGAACATACAGTTTTCTTATAATGCCTGTGTCTGCTCTTGGTATCACAGTAATGCTCTCAGTAGCATTTCTATACATTTAGAAGTAAACTGTTCTAAATTTCTATGATAGAAATATAAATAAAATTGAGCTGAGGATGTAACTCAGTGTAAGACCCTGAATTCAATTTCCAGTAACACACACACACACACACACCCAGAAAGAGAGAGAGAGAGAGAGGGAGACAGGGAGAGAGAGAGAGAGAACAATTACATTCTTCAAACTATGTTGGAATAAATTTATTCAGAGAAAAACAAAAGTATACTTAGAAATTATAAAAAGAAAAAAGTGACATGATACAGATATGCAGAAAATATCCCATTTTATTAATTTGAAGAAATAGTACTGTGAAAACATCCATACTTAAAGTGACCTGTACTTTTTATTCAATTTCTTTACAAATTCTATTGTTATTTCTCTTTTAAAAAAATGATAAGGTGACAAGATGCATGTGTGTACAAAATCCTCACTTCATTGTAAACCTTACATTTTGCACTAATACATATCAATAAAATGGGAAAAAAGAAATGATAATATTTAGTGGAATCAAAAACCATTCTTACTAGCGCCAGCCATTTTCTGCATAGAAATAAAGCTGGCAAGGATCCCAAAATACATTAGAAAGGTATTGCAATGATCACATTGGCAAAATGTTGATGAATAGCAAGTGCAGGAACACCTCAAAATAATTCCAGGCATTTTCAACATGAGCACACAGCAGACAAAGTAGTCTTTTCATGAATATTTTTGGGGAAATTAGGCACCTACATGTAGAAGAATGAAAAAGGACCCTTCACTCCTATTGTACGCAGATGTCTAGCCAGAATAGATTAAAGCCGGGACCAGAAATAATATAATTACATGGAAAAATATGGGAAGAAACAAGAATTGGAAGAGTAAAATACATTGCTCAGAAACAATTTCTCGGGTAGGCTCTCAAAGGTACAGGGAACAACATAAAAAGACAAATGACATTACATCAAACTAAAAAACAAATATCACCAAAGTAAAAAAAAAGCATAGATTAAGGGAATCCATGTGAAATATGTTTATCTGGTACAAAGATAATATACTGATATATAAGATACTAAACTGACTTGTTAACAGTTAACTTGTTAACAGTTCTCTGAACAAGAAATACAAATGCCAGCAAATGCATTTTAAAAATGTTCAACATCTTTAGCCATTAGAAAAATGCAAATCAAAACCACACTAAGATTCCATTTTACCTTCATGGGAAGAATTTAAAAAGCAACAGGTGCTGGAGGCGGTACTGGGGGGAAAAAGTCTTTTTACATTGCTGGTATAATCAGCATGGAAAGTAGTATGGAGATTTCCTAAATAACTGTAGGTATTCAATTAAGCCAGTGATAACTCTTCTAAGTATACTTCCGAAATAGTTAAAAAAAATCATATATCAGAGATACAGGCATGCTTCAGATTATAATAGCACAACTAATTATAGCCAAGCCAAGAAAAATGGCAAAGTATTCATCCATAGATTAATGGTTTAAAAATGTGTTACACTTTTAAAATGAAGTACTATTCTCTCATAAAGACAGATAAACATGAATTATTTATAGTTAAATGAATACAAGTTGAGACCATCATGCTTTGTGAAGTTAATCAGATTCAGAAGAGTAAATATCCCGTGGTTTCTCCAATATGAGTCTAAGTCAGCAAGAGTAAAATGGCTTAGATATTGGGAGTTGAGGGAGGAGGGTGGGCTGGGTGAGGAGGGTGAGGAGGAGATGTGAAAGAGAGAAAAAAGGATGAGAAAGGAATGGGAAGCTCTTGGGATATGTATGAGCCTAGAATCCTTAAGCCCAATGTAATCATTGTGTGTTGCATATACATACTAACAAAAATGGGGAAAAAGATGGGCAATAGATCTGACAGATATTTCTCAAAAGAAAAGGTGCAGATGACTGTAAAATATAACTTAAGATATTCCATATAGCTAATGATCAGGCAAATGCAAATGAAAATGACAGTGAAACACTGCTATATATCTGTCTCAATTGCTATTTTCCAGTGAAAAGTGGTAACAGAAGTTTGCAAGAATATGAACCTGGTACACTGCCTATGGCAATGATGCTAATGTAGTATTTGGGGAAATATTTTGAAGGTTTTTTAAAAAGCTAAAAATAATTTTGAGAGATGATCCAATGATTCTGTTACTGAATTGTAGTCAGAGATAAAATCAGTATGTGGAAAAATTTTCTGCACTGCCGTGGTCACCTGTCGAAACCTTCACGAGATTCATGATAAGAAAAAAATTGGGTGGAGTCGGTGAAAAAAGAAAAAAAAAAACTGACAATATCTGTCAACAGATGAATCAATAGAGAAAATGCCACATATATGCATATGAATTATTGTACAAAAAGAACATTCTTTTATTTACAACAATATAAATGAGACTAAAAGAGGAAATGCTAACTAAATGATGCCACTCACGTGAAGAAACAAAACCAAATTGACACTGGTAGTATAAGCAGAAGAAAAGGTGGTTCCTGGGATCTCAGTGTGAGCCATGCTCGAAATAGAGATGTTGGTGGCCGGAGCAGTAAGTGTCAGTGACCTAATGCAAAGCATAATGACCACAGTTAATAACAATATATTTTATATTATAAAATTGGTTAAAGGTACTTTTCAATGGTTTCAAGACAAAACAAAAACCTTAGTATTCAAAACAATGAATATGCTGTTCAACTTGATACAAATTTTACATGATTGACATATTTTTGTGTAAATACTGGAAATATAATTATCATCGCCAATAAAAAGTTTATACCAGTCTCTTATGCTTCTATATTGTTATATATCATTAAATTTTTAATATTAAAGTATTTCAAACAAAGTGTCACAGATCCATTGAATGTCTATGCTCTGACAGCTCATTATTTTAGAAATATGCTGTACTGAGAAGCATCTAGCATGCATCAAAGTTGTAAGCAAGCTCAAGGTAATGTTTTAGTCTAGAATATCATGGTGGTTACTTATTTACTAAGTTTTACAGATGGACATCTTCATTGCTGATTATATTTCCAAAAGTCATTGATTTTTTTTTTCTATAGTCACGCTGGGCAGTAACAGTGGATGATGAGGTGGCTATATCATTCATATATGAGTTGTTGAAAAGGTCATTGTATATTTGTCTATGTTTTTAAAAGATTATTTATTTATTTATAAAATCAGTCAATTATATCTTCCCTTTTTTGCTCCATCATCTTTTTCCATCTGTTTTCTTTGCTTTCTCATTCCTGGGACAAGATACCTGAGAGCTACAGTTTAAAGAAGGAAATATTTATTTAGTTCACAGTGTCAGAAGGTCTTTCTCAGTCCATTCTTGGCAGCTGGCAACAGTGCCCATAGCTGAGGCTGTATAACTGCTCACTCCATTGCAGACAAACCAAAACAAGCGAAATAGGGATTGTGAAGTCGATGTGATACATAGATGTACTAAATACCCAAATTCATTGCAAATAATATGTATTACATTTGTATATTAATAAAAATAGTGGTACAAAAACAAGTGAAATAGGATCCAACAGAGTCTGGACCTTGAGGCATGACTAGAGCTTTCCTAGAAACAAGCTATAACATTTCTCCTTTTTTCTTTACTTAGCTAAAGCTATCAGTCAAACTCCCACCCCCAGGATGGGTAAGTTCCGCTCTGTGCACCCCTGCCCCAGTCTCAGCAAGTTGATACAATCTTTCCAGACCAAACCCCAGGCATATATCACTTGCGACTAGGCCGTACCTCCCCAAACCACACAGTTCTGCAATTATCCCACTTCATACACGTACATGAGGCTTCTGGGGAGAACATAAGATCCAAACCGAAGCACCATCCTTCACTGAGCTTCACAGTTCCTCATGCACAGAAGGACCTAACTTTTTCTATGAACAACTGAACAAGGCGCTGATTTACAGCCTCATTTGAATGGAATATCACACAGACATTTCGAAGGGACTTAAACAAAGGGAAGTTCAGTGGTCCAAGATCTGGTCAGTATGTTCAGTGTGAAACATATGTCATCTAACCTGCAATAATGTCTGCTAGGTGATCAAATGAGCATGGTCTTACATTGTTGTGATGGGTTGCAACTCCTTTACAATTAACAAGCTCTGGACTTCTCCGGACAATGGAGTCTCTAATTCTCCAACATTACATATCTGAATTGATCTTTTGTTTTCTTGGCAGGAGCTTGAAAAACACAGCACTTTAAAAAATCTCATCATCACATTGGGACTAAAACAGGTTGAGCACCAAATTCCTGTAAACAATCCACTTCTCATCACCAGTAATGAGTTTTTTCTAAAATGATCATTTTTCTCATAGTCAGTGAGCATAGTGTAGATGTGTATATGAACCATAAAATAAATTTCTTTGAGTTTATGAGGAGTCAAAATATCCAGATGGCTTACATAGCTCAGCTACTTCAGATGGTCGTGAATGCTTTAGTGAAAGATGGTCAATGTTTCTGCAGATTCTATGTAATGCGATTTCACACAGTCTATGTCTTTATTTTGTGATTATCAAACTTCAGTGCCCTGCCCTGACGGTGAAACATCATTGATATCGAAATGACCATCACAGAATTTTTGAACTATCATTGATACTTATTTTCACAGTTAACTGTACACAACTTTTCACTAGTTTGACACTTATTGTTCCTTGTATGGAAGTAAAACAGTGAAATGTGCAGAAAATGTGGAATTTATCTTTCATCTTCAACTTGTAAAATCCCCCAAACAACCTTATTGCTCTGTGTTTTAAAATGCCATTTGTCAAATGATGTTTTAAATGTCAAATGTCATTTGTCAAATGATATAGCAACAGCATAGATGTGATTGACTCTAGTACTTCCAAAAATGAATTAGTACAATAGATTACAAAAATGTGTCATGACATTTTCAACAATCTAAATAGAACAGAACCACCATTAATTGTCTCAGGTCCCCATCCGCAGATATATCTAAACATATGTTTTCCTTTTCTCTGTATCTTTAATATAATACAACTGAAATTTGAGTTTTTAATTTATTCTGTAAAAAAAAAAAATCAGGTGCATTTACTAAACTAACTGAATTATTCTCAGGAAGTCACCCAGATCAAATCTCCTTAGCTTCCACTTCAAAGATAAATACTGGACTAGAAAAAAAAAAAAAAAAGGATTAGGATTTGCTCACTTCTTCACTATCTATTAAGACGTAGCCTTTGGCACAATAATGTTGCAATCTGTGCATGATTATTCTTTGGGGGCACATCTGTTGGCTGCTTCATATTCTCACTGACAGACTTCACTGGCCCCACTCAAGGCCCAAAGTGACCATCTGTCCCTCATTTTAAGACGACGCCTGAGGTCGGAAAGCCCAGAGATTCAATTTGACATCAGATTTTCAGTATGAAAGTTGTACAGCGTTGCACAGCAATAAATCCAGTCGTAATTTTTGAGAATTCTATTCAGGGAGAGCCAGGAAGTGCTAGGCTTCTGTCTTCTGTCTTTGTCATTGAGGTCCAGAAAAATGAAAAAAAAAAAAAAAAAAAAAAAAGGGGAATCGAATGTTTTTTTTTTTTGTTTTAATTATTACTTCTTTCTTTGTTGTTGAATGTAATCCTGTTTCAAAAAAATGAATAATATTTGAAATAGCCTCTAGGAATTTGTGTGGTTTCCCAAAATTCCTTTGACTTATCTCTTCTATGACTGTGTGTTCAACTTGCCCTCTTTTTTTTTTTTTTTTTTTTTTTTTTTTTTTTTTTTTTTTTTTTTTTTTTTTTTTTTTTTTTTTTTTTTTTTTGTCAGAGACAATTTTCACAGGGAGTACAGAGATCCAGATAATAGATGATTCTGTAAAACTACAATTTTTATTGGGGATCTTAGTTTCATGTTAATTTTTCATATTCTTAAAATAAGTTTTCAATATTTGCTAAGTAGCCTGCATCTAAAATGTCTTACACTTTGGAAATCAAATTAACACAAAAATTCTTCTGACATTATTGCTGCCACTATTCATGTGATTCAAACAATATATAATATATAATCAAGCAATTACTAAGTAAAGAAAAATGTTGACTCTAGTCTTATAAGGTATCAAAGGGATAATATCTGGCTTTTTAAACATTTGTTGTACTTTTCTCTCAGAATTTGTCATGCATTCTCCCATGCCTCTTATTTTCAGGTATTGTCTACCATAAACTCTCAGTCCTGACATCCCTGCTGAGTGGCTGCTGTTCCCTCATCCCTTTCTTCGCTCCGCCTCTTTGGCTCCCTCTGAATCTCTTTCAAGTATGCCAGAATTTTATTTTCACTAATTCTTTGATTTGCATAACAAACTGGTGGATAGAGGTAGTTCTGGGAGAAGACCTTAGAATTTGCTCTAATCACTGTTATGCAATTTTTAACACAGAAAAGGAAAAAGGATATTTTAATCTACTTTTTTTACTCAGTAAAATCATGAATACAAGCGTTTTAAAGGCAATGAGAACTTTTCTGAGAGTATACATATGTAGGTTCATGTCTGCATACTTAAGCTTTGACAGTATTAGAAACCATTATTAATCATAAGAAAGACTTATCAGAGATCCTGAGATTAGTGTGGGAGGAATGACTCAGCTGTTAAAGCACTTGCCTAGCAAGCACTAAGTCAAGCTCTAACTATCTGAGTTTGATTCCCCCTACACCACATAAGCTGAGTGTGGTGGTGCGTGCCTATAATTTCAGCATTTGAGAGGCTGAGATAGGAGGATTGCAGTGAGTCCAAGGCCAGCCTGGGCTCGATGATGAGTCCAGGACCAGCCTGGGCTGCAGACACCCTGTCTCAAACAAACGAACACACAAAAAAGCCTGAGATTTTAAGAGTCTGAAACACATGTGTGAAAAAAGTATGCTAAAAAAGTTATCAATGATGAATGATGACGTAGCCATATAAATATGGGTCTTTAATGAGGCAGATACACATAGTGAGCATGTAGGCCAAAATTAACAATGTATTATTATTAGATTCTTTGTAGGGAAATGAAAGTACTACCTAGATTTTTACAACAATCTGGGGTTTCAGAACATCAAAATTAATAATGGAAATACTTAGGAATGTTTTATGTGTACTATGACTGAATATTTTATGGTTTTGTTAATATGGAGCAATTTAGTTAAAATAACATTTTTCAGATTCTAATCAGTATGTTTTCATGTGATACAGTTATGAACGTGAACGAAACTCAAGTAGAGTTCAATAAAAGAGCAGGGAGAGAAATGTATGCATTTATATTAAATTTAAAGGGAATTTATGAGAAAAAATATACAAAAAATTGAGTTACATACAACCTGTTAGAAATCATATATCTTTTGGAGTTGTTCAATCCAAGGGGTTTCATGTTTATCAATAGGAAAACAAGCTGGATTTCCACTACCTGACGTAGTATGCTCAGTAAATGCTCAATTGCCACCGGATATACCTAATATAGAAAAGAATGAAAGAGAAAAGGCAGCACTATTGACTGACGTCATTAACACAGACTGTAATTTTCACCTTCATTCAGTAATAACAAGACATGGTCATGGCAATAAAGTGCCTAAGTGAAAAGAGAGAATTTTGCTAAATATGAATGGAAGTCATTGCTAAGTGGAAAAGAAATAGAAGTGGCGAAAGATGAATTATTTGTGATAGAGGCATGCCCGACATTGGATGATGATGACAGGCATCAAACTTCAGAGTTACTCTTACCTCTATATTCATGAATGGATCACTAGATTAACATCAGATGCACCGGACTATGGTATGTGTGCTCCAGTAGATGTCGCTATATAGAATTATTAAAGGGGATTGCAATCTAGTCAGAAGGAAAATGACCATATGAGATTACCTGCATCATAACAAATGCAGTTTGTTTCATATAAATAAAAATATTAACCAGCTTTTATTGGTTGAGTGTTTAAGAAAGAAAAAACATAAAAGAAGAGAAAGGTATGCAAATGTGTATGCATACAGCTTTAAGTGACTGTAGCCATCTTGAGTTGTAACTTCCATGATTGCCACGGAGTTGCTGTTCTCAACTAGTTTTAATATACTAGAATGGGTAAAACCATAATAGCCATATGAAAGCCTTGACAACTGGACCCTGGCTATAGGAATGTGCTTGTCTCTACATCATTAAGCTAAGTCTAAGCAGGGTATAGTCAGTTTTCTCTTAATATATAAATACGGTCCTCTTTCTGCCCAAATTATCTTGCCATCACCTACAATCAGGGCTCTGTCAGTAAGTCAGTTAATTGTGCTCTGTACAATCCTGGACTAAATACCTCTGCCTGATTCTTCAATCTCAAGGCCCTATTTTACCCCTTCTTCATACTCTAAATTGTTTAAGACTGGAACATGATGAAGAAAATGCTGAGATTAAAAGAAAAGGATTTCAGAAGTACTGTCATTATGTGTCTCAAGGAGAAAATAATGGATTCTTGGAATTCAGTAAGATTTGGGAATTATGTCAGGAGGCTGAGCAAGTGTGCTGTAATGCTTTAGTTCTAAGGGAAATTTGTCTCCTGATATTTGTAAAACATTCTATGGCTCTTGAGGCAAAATGCTACTCTTGGTGAAGTAACAATCAGTTTGTAACTCTATATCAATCAAACATTAAAATTACAGATGTAATGTATAACTACAAAACCACCCACAAAATGTACAATGTGCAAAGGCACAGGGCATGCTTGGACCTGTGTGTCAGTGACAAAACACTGACGGAGCAAACACCTCATCTGTTGAATTAGAATCAGACCTCACATTAACAAGTAGTTGAAGAAATTGTCATTCATGAATGATGACTAAGACTAGCTGTCCTTTAAAGAAAAGACTACATGCACACACACACACACACACACACACACACACACACACACACACACACACACACACCTTAGCACAAATAAGCTTTTACTGGGCGATTGAGAAATGATCCCCAAGTATTCATAGCAGAAAGCATTTCTTAAACACCATAGTCCTATATCCAGAGATGAATGCAGGAAGTAAGCCTTGCCTGTTGGTGCTAACATCCAGCAAGTAGGAGTAGGGCGATGGATGTGGACAATTAACTAAGGCACCACCTACTGGACGCAACTCATTGATTTTTAGTAAAATATGAAAAGCTGAGATACAAAGAAAATCCTGGCTTCTGGTAACACATTTATATAATATTCCCACATCAATAAATTGAAACTAGAATTTTATTTTAATATGAGCAATAGTTTCTTCAGCATAAATATGGGCTATCCTCACCATCTTTTAATCTATTGAAGTTACTGAAAAGACTTCAGCCTGTGGATTTCCCAATAAAACACTTTCCTCTAGGATTACTGATTTACAGAATGGTCTGTAATTCTACAACAGAGCAAATTTGGAGAACATGTAACCCCTGTGCTTGTATGCTGAAGCAGAAGATTGCAGGTTCAAGCCTCTCCTGGACTATCAAGCAACTTACCAAAACCATGTCTGAAAAATATTAAAATTGAGATAAAGAATTGGGCCAGGAAGGTAGCTCAATGCAAAAGCCATGAGTTAAAAAAAAAAAAAAAGTTTAAGGGGTTACGCATACACACACACACACACACACACACACACACACACACACTTCTAAAAGGGCTCATAACCTGAGAACAGCAGGAAATTAGAAAAAAATGTCTTAAAAAGGAGAGAAACATTTGTTTAGTTATATTTTACATCGTTTTAATTTCATTTATTTGTTCTTATTTATTTGTTGAGTTTTCTGCCAGGATGACATGCAGAGGAAGCCACGTCATTCGGCCATTCACCTGACACTTCTCCTGTCTTTCCCAGCACTCTTCTGTTAGAGATTCAAACATCACATAGGCTCTTAGACAAAATGTGCCCTGCATTTTTTCCAAATCAGTTTTTGATACACTTGAGGATATGGATGACACCTATGAGACAGGATTCCATGATGTTAAAAATGTTCTAAATTTCTGGATAAAGGGCCATAATTTTTTTCCCCAATTTCATCTGGCAAAGACAATTTCTACCATGTAATACATGATAAAACTATATCCATGGAGAGTTTGCATGTAGGCTTCGTTGAATTCATCAAGCCAGCCTTTTTTCTTTGGAGTCTGAAATCCTCTTCAGCAGTGGTTCCTAAAAGTTTTGGTCACCAGTGTTTAAAGGAAGACGATTTTTTTTTTCCACTGATGGGGAGGAGGTGGGATGGTTTGTTAGTGATTAAGGCACATCCCGTTTATTATCCACTTTATTTCTGTTATCATTGTATTGTAATAACAATTTACAGCTCATCATAATAGAGAATAAGTAGTAGCAGTGTTGGGAAGTGGAGCTCTGTTAATAATGCTAGAGACAAGGAGCGTTCAATTGTTCATCTGATGTTCTTAACATCCAGGAGTGGGCATCTCTTACCTCACGTTACTCAGTAACTTTCTTCCTTAAGGATTTTATAAAACGACTAAATAGGTTTTTTTTTCTCCTCAATCAACACATACTTGTCTCTTTTCTTCCTTCTCTACTTAACTGATTTTTTTTAACAATAAGCTATATCAGATGGTGTCGTTTTTACTGTTTTTTGAGAGCAAATGGATTACGTAGTGCTGTGGGTTCTACGGAGCCTTGCACTTCCTGTGCAAGCTCTCTAATCACTAAGCGGTGCCCCAGCCCGGGCCTTTGTTTTTCTTCTTGCTTCCTGCTCTCTTCTCGGGTCACTGAGGTCTGGTTTGAATTTTTTTTTTCTTTTTTTTTTTTAAGATAGTGAAGTAGAAAGAGGACACCTGAGGCCCAGAGTGAGTTGCCGCCTAAGGGAGGAGCCCCCCAACCCCTGCCCGTCTTATTTTTTTCCTTTCTATAACAATTTGGAGAAAATCAAGCCCTCCCAAGGCCTGCACCAAGAGAGAATGGCGCTAGTGACCTGAGGCTGAACCGCGGAGATTCTGAGCCCTGCTGGGTTCGCTGTGGCTCTTTTGATCCCTGGTTCCCTAACTTATTTAAGGATAGATTTGTACCATTGTTTTTCAAATAAAGCGAAGTATAGCCTGATTGTATTTCACCTAGGCAGAGGTTAAAGGGAAAATTCACCAAGGGACTTTAAATTTTGCATTAGGATAGTCTTAATATATAAAGAGTCAAGTTTTTCCTTTCATATGTTAGTATATTACCTGAGAAACTCTTTGAATATACCACACACTGTTGGCTGCAGCATCTGTTCTATGGATCTTAAACCTGTTAATGTGATAGAGTAATGTTAAGTTTCCTGACCTAAAAAATCTTCAGTCAAGTGATTTTCTTTTCCAAATTCAAGGAAAAGACTAAAACTGATGAATGGGATTCTAACTCTAATGGTGCTTTAGCTTTTGCATTTAAAAGAATTGAAGGTGAAATGTTTACTTGTACTTTTGTCTTTCTGGTTTTAAACCTGATGGCTTTATTTATTTATTTATTTATTTATTTATTTATTTTTGAAGTGTGGTTAGCCAAGGATAGTGCTTTAGGGAATGACAATTATTTTAATAAAAATTGGTAGAGTGAAGACGTATGGGTCAAAACTTCAAAACTTCAACAAAACTTCAGAAATTCAACGATGAGAAAGATCCCATTTTGCCATCATCAAAAACTACAGTTCACTATTCTAATCAGTTTTTTTTTTAATATGATAGTGTTTATGAAGGACAAATGCAGATGATATTATAAATTAAAAATCTAAATTATCTAAGTAAAAGTCCTAAGTATTCCAAGAAAAAAAAATGTTTCATCGAAGTTGAAATGATTAGTGCTTAGCTACTAAAAATTTCTGGTTAAAATATGTGATGATCTAAGACAGAGAGAAGTTTTGCTAGTAAGAGGGAATAAAGAATGATCAATAAGGAAAATAGCAATGAACGAACACTAAAAGATAAAGCTGGAGAGTAAGGTGGAGGTCGCAAAAATTGACCTTCTTGTATACCTTAAAGGAAGGAGGCTTTGGGAAGAGTATAAATCATAAAAACACCTGTGCGAATGGATTTTAAGTGTTTGATTTTTCTATTCTGTAAGAAGAAGGATTTGAAAGACAAAACGTCAGTGTAACCATTCAGAAGATTTGTTGACTTGGTCCTAGGAAAGAACAATTTTAGATGGATTAGGGTATTGGTAGAGAAGATGCTAAGAAATGGAAAGTTCAAGAGCTCTTTCTGAGGCAAAATCAGTAGAGGTCCAGCTTCACTGGTGTGGGAAGAAGAGGAAGGGGAGCTTTTAGAGGAGTCCTATTTTCCAATGACTGAATAGATATTGTTATGGTTCATTCATATGAGACCAGTAGAGTGACACCTTAAATCTCACTTTAGACCATGGAGACATGCAAATAGAGAAATATGTATATGGGAACAGAATTCAAAAGAGAGGGCTGAAATATAAACACACTAATTACATAATGTCAATATAGATGCCTGGTAAATGAGACTATACTAGAGAGACTATACAATTTAATTGATGGCCTTTGAATGAGAAAGGAGATATAGTTTACAAATGATTCAATTGTAGAATAATAATAAATAGTATAAACAAAAATTATTATAAACCAAATTATTATAAATACAATTGTTATAAATATAAATTCAATTGTGGAATAAATAATAGTTGTGGAGGAAAATCTTTCACAACCGTTGGGCTGTGAAGACAATAATACAAAATAGGAAATCAATTTTTGAAAGAAAATTCTCTTAACCATTTAAGATTAGAATATTCCTGCATTTGTGAATGCAAAGAAACTAAGTAGAATGTACGTACAGAAAAGAGAATTGGAATTGTTTATTAATCAGATACCAGGACGTAGGAGCCGCTGGAATGCCCAGCCTCTCAGGTGTTGAGTCACTGAGGCAAGGGCATGGCTTAAGAACAAATGCTTAGGAGGCTAAGATCTCCTTTGAAATTGTCACATACATGAAGTCATTTCATCTCAGCCAAATGAGCTAAAACATGAGCTAGTACCCTCACTTTACAGATGGGAGAGTATGTCACTTAGGCTAATTTTGTTCTTGGCCAAGCCAGATTTGGGTATGCTGACTCCAGGGTCTCGGGGCATAGCTGCACAGTGGATGTAGCCTTTCCAAGGTACATGGGAGAACACAAAAGAAAGAATGTCTTACATAAACTCAATTTTCAGAATAAAATGCATACGATTATTCTAGTAGTTTAGATAAAAACAAACCTAGACTACAAAATGTCCTTAATTTCACATGCAGTAAATACTAAAGACCTATTGTGAACTTAAAATTGTCATAAGCCTAGAGACTTTCTCTGTGCTAAGATGGATGAATTTCAAATTCTCAGGGATGAAAGCTGTCATCCTGCTGATTGCAGATCCTCCAAGATTGATCCCTCAACCCCACTTAAAAAGAAGAGAAAATACTTTTTTCATGTCTTTCTGCTTCATCTCTCTTTTTCCCCTGAGAGCTTACTACAGTAATTCAAATGGGTTGCCCTCTTCAGGGCTCCAGACTGCCCCCTACCTGCTTCAATCCCAGCGTCCCTCTTTGTACTATAATCATTCGCTTAATTATGGAAAAGGATAACTGTGAACATTTTTAATAAATATATGCTGCTAGTTGCTTTTTAAAAAAGGACCCTTGCCAATAAAAGTTAGCTGAAACTAAAAATCTTCTAGATGAACACACAGTACTTACTCGGCGAGCTCAGCTCTACTAAAGCACTGAATTTATTTTGTACGGTGCCTTGGACTTTTAAAAACAAAGGCATTTGAATAGTTGCACTGCTAGAAAAAAACACGGTGTGGAGAAAGGATGACCTTGTCTGATGCCAGGAAGGTCAAAAAACAGGGAAGGATTTGTTATTTTGACAAGATTTGTATGTGCACAAAATACTCAAATTAAATGTAAACATTACATATTGCATACATACATATCAATAAAATGGAGTTAAAAAACAACAAAAGTGGTTCATAGAATAACAGGGCATCCTGTGTTGGTGGGAGAGCTTGCTAGTTCTCTAGTATCCTTCTCAGTCTTAGACCGACATACAATTACACGGATATTGCATTGTCATGTGACTAGAGGCTCCCTAGTTAAGTTTGACCTGTAATAGCTGAAAAAATGTCAAAAATACTCATTGTATTGCATTTTATGATGTTTCTGGTCAGTTCCTGACCATTCACACATCAGAGTTTGCACAGTATTTGTCTTGTCTGTTAACTAAGAAAAAGTGTTGAAAGAATGCATGCTTTGAGTAAGAGAAATAGTCAAAAGTTCTGGATCTTTCTGTTTGCCATTGAAAAATCACACATCCATTTCCTTTCTACCTAAATGGGTATTGACAGTTTGTTCCAGTTTGTTTAGTTAAATGGAACGGTGTGCAAGAGAGTGTGAAATACGGCAAGGTGTTTCTTCCCTCCCACTTGCTGTTACTGAGCTGGTCACTAGAGTGTTAGACCTGAGAATCTAATATGCACGCTGTATACTACCAGAAAGGCTTTTTGTGTTACGCTTTGTTTCTGCTTGTTGAGTAAGGGAGATGAAGGGATTATGCCTTAAACTGTGGGAGCTCATTTAGTACATTTCTTTGCAATCAGTACTGGTCCCTGGAAATCACTTCCAAGTGTCCCTATCACCCTCTGAGTAGTCTGCATATGGATATTTTGCTATATATCACCTGACACAATCTCTGAGCTCTGATATCAGTCTATGAAATGTGAAGAAAGAAGTAATAATTCCAAGTATGGATTAAACCTTTCCTTGTGCAGTCCAATTTATGGTTACTTTTGATGTTTCTACCACATTGTATTTATCACTCAAGTACAAACTTTATTTCTTGGAGAATCTATCATTTAGAGTAAAAGATTAAAATTAGAGAAAGACCAAATGAAAGAAATCAGAAGCTGTCAGGGCTCTGAAGTGCAGACCTCAGCTCTAGCTCTGTTTCTTTTTAGCCTGATCGTCTGAGAAAAACAAAAAACAAAACAAAACAAAACAAAACAGTTCTTTTTAGTATGGATGAGGCTACAGTTATTAATCTGTGCTCTTCCTTTCAGTTTATAGTTTTATTAAGACTTTGGGTGGTTTTTGTAAAGTACTTTCTTTTGGTTTCCTTTTCAGTTCATTATCTTTCTTCGATCTCCCTTTTCCCCCTTCAATTTGCCTCTTGTTATATTTTACAAAGTGGTCTCTATTAACACATGATTACACTAAAAGTAGAACCAAGTACAAAAACTGGATCATTATTCCAGAATCTTCATTGTATTCCTCCACTTAATAGTAGTTAAGTGTATCTAAAATTCAGCATAGGCTTCATGCCTGGATTTTATGTAATCCAGAACAGAAAATGTGCATAGTATAAACAGATTCATTTGGGCACACGTTCTTGTGTTAGAGAATCTGTTGGAGAGGATTGACACATTATGCATTCACTAATTATTTTATCATGTAAAAAAAATCCTCAAAACTCCACAGACATTGGTTATCTCATCTAGAGAATAGAAATAATAACTATGGCCTGAGTTTGACCAGGGGCTAGGAGATATGATAAAGGTAGAGTGCCTGGGATGTCATTTGTTCTCTGTAAATAATTAATAAAATCACCATTATTGTGTACAATATGATCTCAGGCATGACAGCTTCTGATGCAGACTTGCTAAAGAGATTATTTTGAATAATATTTCTTCTTACGTGATATTTGGACACACGGGTTCTTAAATTTTATGTTAATTATTTATACTTGTTGCCATGACATCCACAATTTAAGGGAATAAAGATTTATTTAACTCATAGTTTCAGAAGATCTCACACAGCCTGTTCTTGAGCAGATGGCAATAGTGCAAGCACATAGCAGCGGCAGAACTGCTCACAGCTTTGAAGACAGAAGCCACGTCCATGTCTGGAGGCTCAGGCCAGGCAAGAGCTTCCCAGGGGAGAAGCAGGAGTAGCCACCGGAAGCTCTACCTCTCCCATGTGCACAGGCCCGTTTTGGGCTCTCCTCATCTCCTAGGCAGCTACTGCGAAGTCTGCACTTAGGACTGTGTAAGCTGACCTAACAAATTCATGTGTGCATGCACGTATGTGCGCACACACACACAAAATACCCACACTATTCTGTTTTTATAAGAACACTGATACAATAACATATTATGAAAATAAAGTTCAAGGGAAGGGCATAGTTAGACTTATCAGGAAATAAAAATGTAATTCTAATTATCTAATTATCTAGCATGCTAAAATAATTAGGTTATAGATGCTATTCACTAATGATTGAGGTTATCATTGGGTATTCTTTATGTCACTCAAAAAAATTTAGTACGGGGTCTGGAGGAATGCCACAGCGGTTGTGCTTGTCTTGCAAGGGCAAGGCCCTGCGTTTGGCTCCCCAGCACCACAAAACCCAGGTGTGCTGGTGCATGCCTCTGATCTCAGCACTCAGGAGGCTGAGGAGGAGGATTACAGCGAGGCCTAGGGTAGCCTGGGCTACATGAGTTCAGGACCAGCCTAGGCTACATAATTCCTTTCTTAGTTCCTTTTCTCATTGTTGTGACTCAATACTTGACATCCACAGCTCAGGGAGGATTTTTAGCTTACAGTTTCAGAAGGTCACAGTCCTTTTACAGCTGGAAAATGGTGAAAGCACAGGGCAGGGCTGGAGAGGGAGCTGGGCCAGAGCCAGAAATCCAGCGGCAGGGATTCTCACAACGTGGTGGTATAGAGAGAGACTGGACAAAGGGTGGAACCAGTTCCTCCAATTCGATCCCCAAACACCAGCCCCTTTCCAGCCAGGCTCCACCTTCCAACCCTACATAGTATCTATAGGAAAACAAGGATTTTGGGACACTCCAGATCTAAGCCACCACGATGAGTCCCTGTCTCAAAAAAAAACATCATAAGTCAGAAAATAAATAATTATTAATATAATAAATGTTTAAACATTAATTTCTCTAAAGTGACATTATTAATATGACATTATTTTAATAGTTTTTCTATAGTAAAAGAATATTTATACATTTATGCATACTTATATATGAGACTGGAGTTACTATATATGACCTAAGGCATATATGTTTCTACATAACACATGTAGTTATGTGAATTTTACATATAAATAATTCTATAAATATATTAATATTATATTTAATAATTATTATGCTATGAAGTATAATTACTACAAGTATTTATAAATATATTATATTATAAATATAATGTTATAGATATTTTTCCATTTTATTGACATGTATATGTGCAAAATTTAAGGTTTACAATGGAGTTGAGCATTTTGTGCACATATGTACCTTGTCAAGGTGACAAGGGCTTTCCCATTCTCCTTTTGTCCCTCCCCCTACCCTCCTCTCCCTCCTGCCTCCCCCACCCTACCCCACTGTTTCACTTTGTTTTTCATTTTAAGCTCCATTAGAGTTGTGATCTGGGTCTCTCATATCAAAGAGACAATTTGACGTTTTACCTTCTGCTTCTGACTTACTTCACTGAGTATGATGTTCTCAAGTTTCTTCTATTTGTCTGTAAAAGCCTCCATGCTGCTGGACTTTATTGATGCATAGTATTCCATTGTATATAAATACCACAATTTGATAAATATATTCTTATGCATTTTCTGACATAGTAAACACTGTATATATACACTAGATATATATGCAGATGTTGGGCTTATAATCATTTTAAAATAGATATTTTATAGATATTTACACTGTAACATTCAACAGCTAATCAAAACTTTTGTGCAACAGGCTTAGAATATACCTTCTTAATTATCTTAATGAATATACCTTCTTTCCTAAAAACTTTTAAATTTAACTTAGCCAATGGGTAGAAATGTCTTTATTATTTATTTAAAGCTGCAGTTTGAAAAGGTTATCAACAGTTTCAAAACAGCATTTCTAAGACATATCTGTACTGAGTAATTCATAAAGAAGGAAAAAACACCATTGATACCGGTTTTAGTGGAAATAGAGGTAAGAATTTATGAAAAAAATCAATATGCATACAAACACACGTGAATCCACTTGTCCAATGTTTACTAAGTAAGAATATACCTTTCTCAGTATCAAAAGGAAGGACTATAAGATGAAATAAGATATAATTTATTTCTGACGTAAGTTATAGTGATTAATGTAATATAAAAATAATAACTTAATAGAGATATTTCAAATAGAAAATAGAGATCCAACTTAAGGAAACAGAATGGAGGTAAAAGAGTTATCAATAAAAGTAGATTTAGAAGGCTTGTAAAATTAGGCCGCTGTATTCGTTAATTGCTTTTTATTTGCCATGGTCTTTTGAGAGAGTTTAATAAAATAGTTATTTTAAGAATAAAATATCTTCTTTCATTCTCATTTTTGATCATTAAAATTTTAAGTATTGATATTTATCTATAACAAAAAGCTCACACATTTCCTGACATAGCAAGTTTGAAGTTCAATAATTACAAAAAAAAGGTGATTTGGAGTATGCAATGTATGTTATATATTATGTAATCCAGATCTATAGAGTTATATTTTCAATAAATACAATAAAAGAGTAATGAATTCTACTGGAATTTACCAGGTAGCAAAAATCAATATGTTGAAGAAGAGTATTGTTCATTCTAAATTTAACAATTAATATTCTCGTGGCAACCCACATTTCCGGGTCCCACCTCTGACTAGCAGAAGTTTTACCCTGCTTTTATCCCCCTTCGAACCTTTTTATTTCCCCTTCTATAATTTTCTCAATAAAATATTCTGTTCACAAAAAAAGAATATTCTCAATAACAATGAAGGAGTAAAATCAGATGTTTATAATGATTTCATCTGAAAGAAAAATAAATTTAAAAACACATAAAGTCACTCATAACACGTGCTCTAATGTTACTGAAATTAAGTTATGTATTTCATACATATCTTCTTTATGCCATCACTCCTAGTATTCAACCGGCATGATAGAGGAAGACGTGTGCTTTGTCTAACACAATATTCTCAGAGCACGTTCAGAAGTTAGTAATCAATAAATAGTAACTGAGATGTAAACAGATTACAAACATTCCAATTATTTCAAAATTGAATAGAATTTATAGAACAAATTATGAACTATTCAAAATCATTTAATACTTATCAAAATTTAAGTGAACTCATTATTTAGAATAATATTTTACATTATTTTTACATTTGAGTTATAAATTGAAATAGATAGAAATATATTCATTAACCAGTGTGTACTTGGCCCATTGTATGACATGCCATTATTGGCTATTGCTATTGCTCTAACTGCAGATAATAAAAAATAGCACTGATTGGTCATAAATTTGACTTCTTCAGGAACCTGATTTCTCTGAGGGACATATTTTGTATTATCTAAATAAGAATGAGTCTTTGGGTTTGTGAGTTTGGTTTAGTGTTACTATCTGTGTCAAAGCTGGGGGAGGGTGGCTATAACTAGAAGATGCTACAGGAAGGATTTGTATATTAATTATGAAATGGTGTACAATAGCAGCTTTCAATTTCGATTTTGTATATTTCTAGGAATTTTTCCCAGTTGCCATTGGTCCTCTTAAGTATGAAGAAGGAGACACTCAGGGGTTACTGTGAAGTCTGTTTATATTTTGTGTAAGGCAGCCTGACTTCAGCCACTCTATACATTAGGTGTTCTTAAGGAATTTCCACAAAATATTGCCATTATTTATGCTTAGACTCTGTAATAAAAACTCATTGAGATAGATCCCATTGAACTTTAATTGCTGTGAAGCCATAAATGCACACAATAAGACATATAATTTGGTTATATACATAATGTGTTATTGGTTTCCTCTTTAAATGTATATTCATTTTGTTGAAAGAAGATTGTGTTTCTCACATAATGTGTAGCATATGACTTGTTCTGGTCAATAGCATGGCTAAAAAAGGTGTTATTAATACGAATGGTTCAAGAAATAACTTTCTTCTCTCCTATGTTTGTCTTCGCTTCACCAGAAGCCCCTGCTAAAATGCATCATAATGTTCCTGGGAACCTAAGTGATTAAAAGCTCAGGTCCTACTGACCCGCTCAGGCACAAAGCAAGAGTTAAATATCACTTGAGGACTTTGAGTTAAATCACTCATTCAGTGGAAACCGGAACATCCTCAGAAACTGCATTGTTCGGTGGGTGCAAACTCCCAGCACTCTAACTTTGATTTTACATCGTAAAATTCACAGTACAGATAGCATTTCTGTCTTCCCTATTCTATGAAATAAATAATAGCTTTCTTACTGATAATCAATAATAAACTGCCTGCCAATTACTTTAACTCTTCTCAGTTCGTTTCTGCATTACAGCATTGATTCTTGTACATGAGTCCATTCTTATAAACCACTTGCTTCCATAACATGTAATTTTCTTCATAACTTACTATTTACTACTCTTTTTCTGCTGATTCTTTACCTTTCTTTTTAAAAATATGGCCTCTTGAAGAATATGCCAGAATTCTCCTTACTCTCTCAAAGTCCCTGCTCATGAACACAAAGCTTTAATTATAGTATGTAATCAAGTTTTTCTTGCATTTTTATCTCTACTCATAGCTTAACTTCTACTTCATCTATATTTTTCTTATATTTGAGTATGGAAAATATTCTGATCAGCCCATATTAGGATTGCAATCCATATGTAAGATGTACTTAATATTCAGAGATTTATTAATTTTGTTAAATTTCTTATTTGAATTTCTTTATTTTGAATTTCATTTGAATGAAAATATTTTTTGTAAATCAATGCTTTTAAAAAACTTAAAAATAAAGGTAGTGCTTTTCTTTGTAACAGAGATGATGTAAACAAGATCAGAGACGGGCATTATGCCATCTTCATAATTAACTACACCAAGTTATACTGATTTAAAACAGCAAAACATTTAATGTTACATTGCTGTTGTGATGCTAAATTGGGCATGGCCTAGCACATTGGTCAGGATGAGGCTGTCTGCTAAGAATCTGCATGAGTGTTGTAGCACCTGGAATTACCTAGGGTACAAAATCGAGAGTGTTACATCTTTAAACTTAGTCTTGAAAGATACACCCCTGTCCTTCAATCATATTTAATTCATTAGAGGATTTATACAGTCCCTTCTCAGAAGGGGAGAAGTTGGTTTCCACTAAATTATTTTAGAAAAAAATCAAGTCATTTTGGAATATGTTTTATACCTAAAACAGGTATCATATTGTCATTCTGGGGAAGAGATAGGAAACTGGTTTATCTGTAAGAGCCTTTAAAATAGTATTCTCACACCTAAGAAGAAAACAGAGACAGAGAAGATTTACCAAGCACTGCTAAGAATTAGCTGAAGCTTCTCGAGGGCAAATTTAAGAGTTAACAGTGAAATAGGAAGTGTTTTTTGAGAACATACGTGTGTCTATAGTGAGCTAACCAGTTTTTTTTTTTTTACCCTCATTTGGCATTTTTAAAATTTGAATATAATGATAAGCAAAGAAAAGTTACATACAAAAATAGGATAGGCTTATATGCATAAAAACATTAAATATTCATACAGCAAACTGTATAGAATTTCAAATAAAAATTCAGATTTTTTACTCTAAATATTGGTAATGTACACGTGTGTCTGAAAGGAATGTCAAAGACATTCTGAAAGACTAGGTGAGGATTCATGATGACAAATTTACCATACAATACATACTGCTAAGATACTACTTAAAAATGTTATTCAGTTTTAATGTTTTATTCTTGAGTAAATAATATAAAATTTGTTAAGCCAACACTAAAGATCATTTTAACACCAAAATATGTGAGTGTAAGTTGTTGAACTGGTACCGATATGTTTTTTCATATGCATCTTCTATAACTATAGCCAAGTGGTCCCATACTCACTCAAAATGCAACAATTAAAGTCTGAAAAAGAAGGTTATTACTCAATGGCCACGTAATCCTTAGATTTCAGTCCAGGTTTGTCAATTATCTTTATATTAATCTTTCTTAAAATTTAACAAGGTGCAAACACCACGTGGTGCTTTCACTTGTTGTGTCTATCAGAACTTTGGCTTTGAGAAGTTCTTATTGTTTCCTGATTTCCATCATCTTACAACTTGAGAAGATCATACTGTAGAATATCCTTCAATCTGCGTTTGTCTGATGTGTCCTCATGGTAACATACAGATGACATACCTTTGCCAGGAGTTTCATAGAAACTGGGGAAAGTTCTCTTAATATTCAATAGAGTAGTTTTGCTTTTTCTCAATGACATTTACTTTGATCAGTTGATGAAGCTTAAAATGTGCTAGATTTCTCCATCAAAGAGTTATTCTTTATTATTGAAAAGCAAGAAGTAGTATATTGGCTAATGAAAATTAATTGATTCCTAAGTTCTTTATCAAACATTGATGTGACTGACTTTGTTTATGTATATTAATCTGGACTCCTCTTTTCCTATTTAAGTCAGTGACCTAAAATTGATAAATATCATTATTTACTCAACCCTGTTGAGCACGTTTTCAAGATCTTTCCTTTTTAACCTTATTACCGGGACCTCAGGCCCCTCACAGTCTAACACTAGACTTTGGAAATGCATTTGTGATCACCAGGGATTCTCAGCCCAGACCTGCTTGTAGAAATATCTTTGATGCATTATGCCACTTAATATTTTTAGGGTTGAATTGTTTAGAAATGTAAAAGGAAAGGAGAGGATGAGAATATGAAAGGAAACTATAATTTTATTTTTCACTTGAGATGTCTTATTTTATTGCTATATTTAGGAGGTTAAGTATTATTTTAAGAGTTAGTCGTATGACAAAATGTGAACTTTGCAGTGGGGGAAGAATACATGGGTATGCATTTTTTACCTAAAAATAGTATGAAAATAGTATGACCTAGTCATAAATCTTCTATTATTCATATTTATAAAGAAATTGTGAAGTTAGAAAAACACTGTCCTGTATCCAAACCTGATATTTTAGTTATATATCTACCAGCTCTATGTTGCTTACAACACGCTCATACTACAATCTAAAAATTTCAGTATCAGCTTTGACAACTTCTTCCTCTTATCATTCAGAAAATTCTGCTTTCTATCCACCTTCGTCTAACTTTTTAAAAAATTCAGTTACTTTTGCTCTGCTCTTCCCAGGCTTTGACTCTTTTCCTCCATTTTTTTTCTTCTTGTGGATACAAAATGGATCTCCCCATCACAAGCCCATGCCTTCACTTTACAAATGCTATCAAATTAATTGTTCTATATTCCCCTTTGTCAAGAAAATGACTTTCAGAATCTCTTTCTGACCCACCTTTTCAATCTTCTTTTCTTCTCTTCTTTTTCAAAACCGGTGGCTCTGAGTAGAACGAGGGCTTATGGTCATGAGATTCCAAGTCTGTGCCTTTTCATCTTCTATTTTTGTCAGTGATAATCTCTTCCTTAATACACCAGATGCCGTTCAGATGCTTTCTGGTGCTACGAACCATCCTCAAACGCACCCTCTTCTACAAAATAAGCTTGAGTCCCTTGAGATGAAGTGCTTCCAGCCTTTCTGAATCAAACAGCTTCTGTTCTTGTTCAATATGTGTCCTATTCTTAATTTATCAAACAGTTGGCAGGAACAACTTGCAAAGCACGACTCTAAGTGTTCTACAGAACTAACTCATTTAATTATTCAAATAACCCTATGAGATATTTTTATTACTTTAATATTAAATACAGGAAAATTAACCTCCAGAATACTCTCAGAATTACAATTTATATAGCCTAGTTTCTGAAACCATGCACAGCATTTTAAGTTTGATACTGCTTGGCAAAAGTATTATTCTAACCTCTTTCAGTGTAACAACAAAAACTTATGTATCAGCCGCTTTCTCTCAATGGGATTTTTTTCTTTAAATTGTATTTAGGAAGCATTTTACAATATATAGTTCAAAAACAAATATGTTACTTTTTACTATAAAAGACATATGTTATGGAAAATTTGTATTACATAATTTACAATTATCAGTTTACTTAATCCTTCATAAATCTAAACTGTCAGCATTGTTCTAACACTATAAAGAGCAAGAAACTGACCAACCTTCCAAATTATGTATCTTTTTTGTTCATTATCTGCACAAAAATATAAATTGGAAACATTTACATATGTGATCTTCATGTCCATTGACTTAAATAAATTGTCTTTAGGGATGTCTTATTTCATGCTCTTGACATCTTTGTAATCTGGACATAATTATGAAGTCAAGAAATTTAGCTCGAGATTACAAATTTATAATAAGCACATATTTTTTGCATTATTTCTAGCTCTAAAATCTGAGAGTGTCACTTTGGACACTTCCACTCACTTCCACAGCAGCTCCAGAAACAAAGGAAGGAGGGAACAGGGAAGCTATGTTCTCTCTCCAGTGCTTTCCTAAGTTATCCTGCAGGACACTAAGACCCTGGCATGGCAATCCATTAGCAAAGGAAACATTTCATCCTGTCCATGTGTAACAAGTACATTTGCTACAGAGTGTAAAGTGAAACTCTGTTGCCTTCAGGTGCTGATGTTGGGGTAATAATAAAGAAGTATGTCACAGCTTCCATGAGAAGCTTCAATAAACAGTTCCCACACCTGCAATTGCTTTTAAAAGGGAGAAACATAACATCTCCAAAAGATAAACAAAATAGCTATGATCTTGGGATTGGTTGTATTGACAGGTTAACACTTTTATGTATTTAAAATCTTTGCCAAAAGAACAAGTATATCCAATTAAATATCACCAATTTTAAGTAAAAATGAGATAGGGAATTTAAATAATGCATCAAAAGACCAGAACCACTATATAGTTTTATATGTTGTAAACTATAGCTATTTAAAAAATAGAAACCTAAAATTAAGTTTAGGATTAGAGGTTTTAAGAAGACAGTATCAGCATTTCCAAATCTTAATTGTAATTTAACACCTGGACAATAATAGTTATTTTTAGTATGCATTTAGCTAAGAATGAGAAGTTTACACAATACTCCCATTAAATACAAAACAAAACAACAACACCAAACACATTACATTAGATATTTTCATATGGATTAATTATTTCATCAAGTATTGGAAAATGGCTAATTTTTAGTTCTGAATTTCTGTTGGCCTTTCTTCTTACACTGGAATGTGCTATGGACAACTGTGTGGTTATCTCAAATTTTGTTAGTAGAAAATCGGAGTAATACATTTTTATTTTAAATACATCAGAGTAACTACTTGATGTTCCAAGAAATTTAAATAATTGATGGCCTTGTTGATTACAAATAAATCTTGGGTAACTTTTGAATTTCTGTATTTTGCAATGTTTTCACTACTAAAAATCTTAGTCCTTTCTCGTTCTTTCCAGTTGGTTCTTACTTCCCGTTGACAAAAGCCCTGTAGATTGATAGCCCTCCTATGTGGAGGCTCAAACAATACCGTTCCTGCACCAGACCTGTATTTAACCACTTATAGAGACCTCACTTCTTTTTGGGAAATGGTAAGTAGAAGCCATTATTCGGGTAATGGCAAATACAGATGGCTCATCTACTAATCTTTGACTAGACAGATATTTTTAAGGGAAAATTAAGCACAACCTCATTCTGTATTCCCAGTTCAAATGGAAAGTTGTGGTTATTTCTTGTTTAAAAGAATGCCAGCCAATTTATTTTAGTTAGTACCACTTGTTCTGTGGAGAAAAGTGAAGTGAACAAAACCACAGGCCCCAGTGCAGACCGAGCATGCCGTCCACAGATTATGCGAAGTTAGAGTTGATTTACTTTTACACCGAGGACTTTATATCTAACTTGCGAGGTGCACTATGTTTAATCTAGACACTTCTTAGATGTACAGTGAATTTTCAGATATTTTACATGCAGCTCATTTTGTTCCTGGTATGAAGGGAACAACAAAAAAAGTAAAAATTGAGGAATAATCTCAGGTGTCATTTGTTTATAAGAATATAAAAATGCACATCTTCAATAATGTACATCCAATGTATTTTTATGTAAGCTTCCTACACTTTTCAAATTTTTAAACCTATTGACTGCTTTGTTAAAGAATTTTTGTCACAGAAAAGCTCAATATGAGAACAAACGAAAGCAGAAAAGCTGATATTCTAACTGGAGAGCATTGTGCATAAACTTACGTTTCTATAAACACATCTACACTGTTGAGTGTAGTAGCACACACTTGTAATCTCAGCATTCTCTGAGGCTGAAGCAGGAGTATTGAAAATTCTATCACAGTCTTGGTGACCTAACAAGACTCATTCTAAACATGTTAAATACATCATCGTTCCTCTGATATGGGGAGCCCAGAATGCAGACATTCTATAGAACTAACTGGATGTAATAGTGGGAGTTAGGGAGGATGGAGAGGATGTGGGAGGGCAAAAATAGTAAGGGATTGTTGCTGTGATACATGTGTGCATGAAATACTCAACTTCATTGTAAACATTATGTATTATATATATATATACAAATGGAAAAAAATAAATTTATAAAAAAGAGAAAATATAAAGGCAGTGGATGTAACTTAATGTGAAGGCCCTGAGTTTAAGGTCTAATTTAGTTATTCCATTTCTAGCTCACTACATCAGAGGAAATTACGCCTCACATTTATGGTTTCCTAATGTGCACGTGGAAAATCTCTGAAAAAAATCTTGTAAAACTATAATGTAATTGTGGTTTGGAACTATTTTATTTCATATTAATAATATAAATCTTTAGTGTAATTGTTACACATTGAATTTCAATGTTTACCTGCTTTATATACTATTTTAACCCTGATCTTCTAATAGATCATCCTCAATTTCTCCTTCCCCTCAAATTTCATGATTGCCATCTACCTTTAATTTTCAAAGAAATTGAAAATAAATGAATAGCTGAGGCTTCTAATTATTTTTTTAAGCTGGAAAAACAAAGCTCTATTGGTGAAAAGATGTTTGCTCTTGCCTATAAATCATTCAGTGTGTGTTACTGTGTCATGAGGAGCAATGCTGCATCTCATGGTAGTTTAGGGCCTAGGATATTTCATACATTCTTACAAAGTCATAATGGCTTCACAGTCTTGTGAAGCAGTAACCAAAATATGAATTATTAATACAAATTTAATTTGAATATTTGACATAGGATATAGGATTCACTTTGCCTGGGATGATGGAACTAACAACTTTTCTTAAAATCATTTTACTTCCAACTTGATTTCACAGTGTAGACTTAGAAGAAAGGTATTTTTTAAAAGTGAGAAGGCCAGTGTTCTAATTAATCAATGACATGGATTGGATATCCAAATATTTGATTATTAAATAGCACAGTGAGCAACAATATGAATACTGTTTCTAGCCACAGTTATATGTCCAGTGTTTTCTTTAATGGCTAGAGCATTATACTGGACTAAAAAAGTAAAAGTAAATGCACTTAGATAGAATTTTAGGAAGATGATTCCAGATATTGTATTTCTGACAAGTAATGTGAAAATTTTATAAATAGGAAAATAGTGTAGCTTCATAGAATACATGGCATGATTACATTGAAGTAAGAACAATTGAACTTAATTAACACTTCTTTAACATTTAAAAGATGGTATTACTTTATTCCCCTAGGCAGAAAATGGACATAAGAACTTAAGCAATGAAGTTAGGACTTTGTGACACAATGTTTTGAATGAGATAATGTAAAAGTTCTGGCACTGATGCAGGAAAATATGACTACAAACCGACCATGCTGAGATTGTGGTATCTCCAGTTCCTGAAGGAAACTCTTAAAAAGTACAATTAGAAAGTAGGTTGTAATGGATTCCCCCAAATTAAAGCTATTTTACATATGCATATACATTTCCTTAATGTATATTTTTATATTATTGTGAATAAAATTAGCTAGGCACAGACTAGTGAGACTGTGGAGTTCCCGGCTGTAACTCCTGTGCTGAACTTGGCCTTTCCCATGCCTATGACCGTTGGGCCCAGCACCTGGCCAACTGATGATGACAACCCTGACCTTCAGAGGGGTCTGTCACCCTTAACCATGAATCATCTGTGAGCTCTGTCAACATAACAAGTGAATCTGTTTTTTTTCCTCTTCTGTCCAAATTCCTACCCACACGCCAGGTAAATAGCCCAGTCCCCAACGTCCCTCACACTACGTGAAAGTTTGTTCACTCCAAAATCGCTCCTTTTTCAATTCCCTTTGCCACTTTTTAAAAAAAAAATTTTTTAAAAATATTCTTTACCCTGTTCGTTCTTTTACCCCTTTCTTCTCATTATCCCTTACGTCTTAGCCCTCACTCCTTATATCTGACTTTATGCCTGGACCTGCAATGGAGATGCAGGATCACGGGGTAATCATCTTTCACATGCTGGTGTTGATATTTATCTTCTGCCAGGGTCCTTCTTTGACCCGAAGCAGTCATCTTATATTATATAAGAACAATGTTTAACCTAGAATCAGCACAGTTATTTAACTTTAAGACAGAGTAATTAAAACTTCAATCTCATGTTCACTTTCAAACCTCAAACTGCGTTTAGCATTGATATTAGACTTGTTCAGGAGTAGTCCAAAGTCGTGGACACTTGACGTAAAACCATCAATGCACACAGAAGAATATTTTTGCTAATAATACAAAAATAAATGTTAAAAAGTGGGAAGGGATTATTATATTTACCATGATTTAGTGTATGTTACTTTTAACAGATTTCGATGTTAGGCAAACTGTAAGAGAATACTGAGTGATCATGCACGTGTGTGAATAAGTAAGTGAAGTGGGAGGAAGGGAACCTGAAAAATAGGGAACTTCTATTTTAGCAGATAAATAGCTTGTATCTGAAAGGAGGAAAATAAACTAGCTTGGTTGCTAAGGGCAACTCCAAACTCTACTTCGTCAAGCATGACATTGCATTGTTAGATTCATGTCTGCGCCTCTGCTGTTTATCTATCTGCAAGTGATTAAGATCATGCTATTTTAAGTCAGATGCTCACCCAACTGTCAGCCATCGTGAGTTGTGGAGCACGGAATGTAAGCAGGTGGGCTTAAATTTCACACCTTATGTGTTGCCCAAGGCACAAAAATGAGACAGCAAAGCTAGGAGCATGGAGCAATGTGAGCCCTTATCAAGCAGAATGTTGCCCTTGTCAACGAAGGCTGGCATTGCTAGAAGGTAACGGGATACCCATCTGTTTTGACCAAAAAAACACGATGGTTTGACTATGGAAATTTACCTGAGATTAACTTGAAATGTTTGTTGTTTTGCTGATCTTTGTGCAGTGACTTGACAAAAGCTTTAGCAATAAGGGAAGGATGTAAAAATAAATCACTTTACATTTGTATTTTTAAAAAGCTCACAAAGATCCTCCATGAATGACTTCAGGTATTATAATGACTAATATTATTTTGCTGGATACAGTTTCAATTCACGTTTTCAATATCTATTAAGTAACATTCCTTTGCAAATTAAATATTTGAAACCCTAATTTTATATTAAAGCATTTGATGCTAAACTCTTGTGAATTTTTTTCATATTTATATATGCCAAAAGATAATTACCTACTCCATTTTCTAACAAAAAACATGGTAATTGGTATTTTCTCTTGGTACTAAATGTTTTAGACTTAGAGAAAGAAGTGATAGACTCTCCTTTCCATTCCGTCATGAGAATGAAACATTATTAGAAAATAAGAACTTCTTTCATATTTGTATCTTGAACATCATGCTGGTGTTCGGTAAATGTGAGCATTCGGCCCTGCATTTAGATCACACATTTTAATTTATTGTGCCTCAGATACACTAGCTATAGCACAGATATTAAAATTAAACAAGTACCTTGATGTCTTAGCCAATGTAGACTAAAAATATATTCTTAAAAATGAACATAAAAATGGTTTAAGGACTTTGAAAAACTGGACTTATTTATCAAGAGAGAGAGAGAGAGAGAGAGAGAGAGAGATAGAGAGAGAGAGAGAGAGGCTCACAGAGTCTATAAGTGGAGTATATAAACTTAACACCACAGCTATCACTTTATTTTGCACCTGCAACAAATAAGTCACCCATAGACTGCTGAGCACAGGTGTTATGTGTTCAATTCATCTGAGACTCCTAAACAGAATAAACTGCTAAATTCACTTCTCCATGAAACCTCTGAGTGGATTTTTATGAAGCTCTTGATAGAGCAAACTTTTCTAATTTCTATAAGTAGTTAGCGCCAATCTCGGTCCCATTGTTTGTGCCAATGAGATATTAAAAATCTTCTCTGGTACATCAAAATCAATGTGTTATTCCTCAGAAAGTTGATGCAGAAGTTTATTATATAATAAAGTTCTGAATTTATTAATAAAAGGGATGGCTATGTCTGTTCCCCGTGAGACAGGATAAATCAATTTGCCTCAATAAGCTCAGAAGGTGTCTCCAAACCCAGACAAAGGGAACCAATCCTGGCCTCGGAGTGCGGGCTTGGGCTGGGTAATTTTGGGAGGTGCACGTCCTTAAGTGTCATATGTGGAGATTGTCATTTTTAAGGCCTGGTTGTAACTCCAGAATTTCCCCTCCTAAATGCTATACACTGAACCTTTAATAAATGCTGGGTTTATTGCACTATTATTTACACAAATTAAAATTATGATCTTTAAGAGTAGTTTGACAAAATGTTTACCCACTAACAAAATGAACATATAGAAATATTTAACCAACTGAGTGCACTCAAAGGTCTTTCTTCCCCAAATGTCTCTCAACTGTTTATTTTCTATTAATACAATGTCACCTTTAGTAATGATACACAAGTGGAGTCGTAATGATGGTGCTTATGTTAGCATTGTGCTGTTGCGATGCATACTTATTGTTGCATTTGTCAGTGATTTATTGATTCTGGTTGAAGAGCAGTATTTTATAGACATAGTAGAATTTTTAAAAAATTGTTAACATTTTTATTTTACCTTGCCTCTTACTAAATTTTATAATTTGCTTCAAATTTTAAAAATGCCTTCCTCCCTGCAGACCTTTCTTTTTCCTTCTTTCTTTCCTTCTTTTCTTCCTTTCTTGTTTCATTCTTCCTGTACTCCTTCCATTCTTCCCAATAAAGTAAGATTTCTTAAGAAATGACTGAACTATCTGTCAAAGTGGTTGCTTTATTTAATGTTCCCATTAGGAAAGAATTAGTTTTTTGCTGTGTACTTTTTGCCAGAAATTGTCACCATCATGTTTTTGTGGTTTTTAGCCAATTTGTCTATTTATTTATTTTTAGAGCACAAACAAGATTTGTGTCGTTTTATTATCAGATTCCTTATAGTTTGAAGGTTCCTGACGACCTCACACAATACATAAACTCCTTATTGTTTTACAACATAGAAATGTTTTTTTAACATGAAATCTTCTTATTTATATACAAATAGTGGGAAAGAAAATCTTATAGATATCCAGTTCAGAAAAATGAAGGTCAGAGCATGGTGAAATACCTAAATAAATCTGTAAGATGCTCATAAATATCTGAAATGACCATCAAGCTAGCTCAATTATATCAAAAATGATTTCTCAGTACCCCAGATTATAGCTCTTATTGTAAAAAAAAAAAAAAAATTTGAAGTTAAATATAAATTTAACTTCCTCCCCATGTACTTATAATGTCCAAAAAAAAATCTGTCTGGCAATGTGACATTTTTATGATTTAGCCATGTCATTTTTTTCATTTTTAATTTTATTTCCCCTAAAGATGAATGATTTTGAGCATCTTTACATACTGTTACTTGTGTTTTAAATCTTCGATTGTAAGATCCTTTTAGATATTTTGATTTTAAAAATTGAGTTAATTTTTTAATGAGTTTAAGTAGTTTTCTGAGGATTTTGATATCAGTCTTATTTTCAGATTTAAAATTTTCTAGCAACATTTTCATTTCCTATTTTAGTAGTATTTTTGGACAGAGCAAAATTTTTCAATATTAGTTAAGATCCAGCTAATCAGTTCTCTTCATTATAGATTGCTCTTTTAGTGTTGTATCTAATAATTCATAATCAAAACGATATTATGTATGCTGGGACATGGGTTTTTATCTCAAATATTGATAGTTCAACATTTTTCACTTATTTCAATGACAAATTTTAATTTAATTTCATAAACTAGTATATAAGCTCTGTCTCTACATTATATTTCAAGTATACAAACCTAGAAATAGTTCAGAATCACTGATTAGTAAAAGAAACAAAATACTTTTTCCAATCCATTATTTGATCTTTGTGAAAGATGCATTGATGATATGTGTTGAATAATTCATTAATTTTTGTTTTTGTGTTCATTATTGCCATTCTTCTGTTTATTAGCACTTAGTATGTTTTTTTTTTTTTTACAATTTGCCAAGGCGAAAACTCAAACTATCTGTTTAAATATTTTCCCCTACCATAACCAAGAATACATTATTATTAGCTTCATTCTTTACATTTCACTATTCTTAATTTTCACCTAGAACACTGGAAAGTAGATTTTTAAATTCTCTTGCTATTATGTCCTATTTTATGCACCTTTTAAGGAAGTGTGTTGTTTAATCTCGAGATATATATTTTTAGATGTTTTCCTGTTGAGTTAGAAACTAATTGTTGTATAATTATACAGTATTTGAGATTTCTACTCTCATGTCTGTTGCAATTTTTGTGCAGAAATGGAATAAGGTTTAACTTTTTGATTGTTTCACATCTACTTGAAATGACCATGTACTTTCCTTGAACTCAGTGGTCTGGGAATGAAAAGTAGGTGAAGTTGATTTCTTTCACACTGATCTGGTAGCTAACTGGTTTAATGCATACCACATAAAGGCATGGCCTGTATCGTTGATTATCTTGATTCTCCTTTTACTGTTAGGAGTTTCTACTTTATTTTAAGTCTCTATTAAGTGATAACTAAAATTTATGTCGTTTGTAGTGGAGCTTTTAATCTCTAGAATATATCATAGACTAAAGTCATTTCTCTAATATTATTATAAGGACATCAATTTTCTTCAGAATAGTGTTTCTTTCATATAACTTTTTAAAAATCCCTTCACATTTTATCTGTTGATCATATGATGTTTCTTGTAGAAACATCCTTCTCACAGAAAGCACCTAGTTAGGATCAGTATAGCTATTTCTTTTGTCAGTCCCTGCTACTTAATTGGTATATGTAAGCCATTTTAATATAATTATTAATATGCTGTGCTAACGCTAAACACATTGGTATTTGTTTTGTCTTTTGTGTGACCTGTTAGTTTTCCTTTTGCATCTCATTTTGTTCTTCTTTAATTAGTGAGATTTTTTTTTCCATTTTTCTCTACTGCTGACTTAGAGGTTTTAATTTTCCAAATAAAATAACATTCGCCAATTTTCAAATAAAATATTATTTTATTAAACATTTTCTGATTTATTTAGCTCTCTTCCAACAATTTTGCAAAACTGTAAGTTTAAAAGCCCTGTAACAGAATTCCTTCTTTCGTTCTCCTCATCTTTGTGTTACTGCTATCAAACAATTTAATTTTCTTCTTTAATGCTTTTTTTTTGTGTAGGAGCTCTTCAGTTTAATACAGCCCTATTAAACCTATTTGTGCATAATTTCATTTTTTTGCCCCTATGCCTTTGAGGTCTTTTCCAAAAATTATATATGCTCTAGTGGCATGAAGCTTATTTTTAAGTTTTCTTCTAGTAGTTTCACAGGAATTTAAAATCTTACATTTAGGGTCCTTACCCACTTTGAATTGAGTTAGTAACTAGTGAGAAAAAGAAGTATGTGTACAGATATTACATATGTGTAGTTTCACTGAAATCATTTATCGAGAATACCATTCTTTATATAATGTATTTTATTTATTTATTTATTTTGAGGCAGGATCTCACTCTGTAATCCAGACTAAACTATATAGCCGAAGTAGGCCTCAAACTCATGGCAATCTTACTACCTCTGCTTCCCAAGTACTGAGATTATAGGCAGGCACCTCGCCTTGTTTATGTCTTGCTCTGGAATTGAACTCGGGGCCTTACCCTGGCTAGGAAGATGCTTGAACCTGTGAGCTATACCACTATCCGGTATGTATTTTTAGCACCTTTGTTAAAAATCACTTGGCAGCAAATGGAGGGTTTTTACCTCCATTTTCTATTTTGTATCATTGATTCATATGTCTACTTTTGGACCAATGGCTTCTGTATTTAGGACTATGGTTTTGTTGGGTATGGCTTTTTGAAACTGAGTAGTTTCATGCTTGCTCCTTCGTTGTTTTTGTTTAACATGGCTTTCTGTATCTGGGTTTTGTTTTGTTCTTTTCATTCCATATAATAATTATTAGGATTGCTTTGCTTTTTCTACTCAACAAAGTCATTGGTTCTTTTACAGAGATTGTATTGAATCTGTAGCCTACTTTGCATACTACAGAGATTTTAACAATATTGATTCTTCCACTTCAAGAACACAAAATGCCTTGCTATTTTCTTCTTATTTTTTTACATTGTAAATAAGCCTGAGTAACTTATTTTGAAAGAATGATGTAAAATGTCTTGAATAATGTGATCACAAATCTCTACATGAGATGTTTGTCCCCGAAGCAATAGAAATAAGTAAATCTTTTTCAAATTTTAAGAAAGATTACTGGAATTCACAAACTATTCTAATGTGTTTTGTGCATAAATTATGTGAAACTGGGTCATTTAGAAGAACTAAGAATTAAAAGTCCAAGGCCAGAAACACACATGTGGTGAATGTGTTCCAGTGTCACTATGTATTATATGCCACTTGTAGTGTCACTTGTAATGTATTCTAGATGCGGGAAGAACACCCATTTGAAGGAAGAGAGTCATGGAGGATAAGAGGAAGAAAAAACCAATAACAACCACAAAAGATTGAAAAGAGGAGAAAAGCAACATGCATGTGCAGAAGGGGACCAAACTCTTCTATCAGAAACTTGCCTTATAATAACTAACTTCCTAAGAAAACATTAAAGCGTTAATCAGTATTTGAACATGAATTAATTCATTGAATGAAGGTAATTAAAAATCTCTAACTTATTTAAGATTTCAACTGTTGATGCAGTAATTGTGGGAATTAACTTTCAAACATGTGAATTTCGGTGGACACAGACAAGCCATAATACAAATTCAACCTGAGGAAGGCTGACCAAATTCCTCTCATCCCAGCACTCTGACAAGCTAAGGCATAAGGATCGTAAGTTTGAGTTCAATCTGGACAATTTATCAGCTTAACAAAAATCTTGTCTCTGGATTGAAATAAATACATTTGTAAGGAAAAAAGAGCTTGGGATGTGGCTAGTGTCAAGGTTTTGGGTCTAATGCTTAGTACAAAAACAAAGAAAAATAAAAGAACTATAGTTTTATAATACATGTTAGTATCAGTAATTCTCCAGCAGTAATCTAGGGTTCCATATCATCAATGGAACAAGTGAAACTTGTGCAAATGCTACCTTTCAAGCCCTTTGTAGACCAACATGTGACAAAAGTAGGAGCCCAGAACCCTAGATTTTTAATATCTTTTGAGATTTCTCTTCTTGCTGTAGCTAGAATAATATTACTGTAAACCATCGTGTATAATATGTAGAACATGAATGACTCTATTATCAGTGCAGGCATTCTAACCTTAAAAATAAAACAGAAAATAGACCAAACTCTATTTTCCAAATTTTATTTATGGCTCAAGCATTTTCAGCAATATCTACTTAGCATTTGTCCCTAAGTCTTACAGCTCTGTGTATATTTTATACAGGTTCAATGCAGTTTCTATGTGTTTGTATATGTTCTTATACTGAGTATTCAAAGATTATGGTTCATCCAGGTTAACTGTGACACCAGTAATTTCTATTTCACTGCTCATCACTTGCGAGGCTGCAGGTGTGGCTGCTTTCTGAGGGTGCTGCCATGCAGAGTGCCATCCACTCTCCGGCTGAGCCCTAGCTGCTGACAATACAGGTGTAGAAAGAGGTCATTGTGCAGAGCTAATTCCAGATACCTTTGTGAGGCACTGATTCTTGCCACCAAGTGGCTAATTATGAAAACTATGGCACAATTGATACTGCTTTTTCTTCCTGCTGTTACCCGGCTTGTACTTCTAAGCTCTGATACTGCTGAGAGGAATTAGACATGGGCGGCTTGGATAGCTCAGAGGAAATGCAACATTTGAAGTAAAATAGCCATGAAATTGCTACCAAGGCTAATTTGGGAGTGGGCAACTTCAGGCAAATGTTAAGAAAGTGAAAGAGTTTTTGTGCTAATGAAACTCTAATAGAATTTATGTAACAGAACCAAAGCAGAATTTGAAAATCATACCTCAAAAATCATTTTTTTTTCTGTCAAACATAGTCTCAGGTGGGCATTATTTTGATGTCTATGCATGCTTTTGTGGCATATAGATGGTGCTGTTTTTGTATGACTCTTTACAAACTACAAATTCATATTTTTTGTTGTGTTCTCAGGGGTCCCTGGCCACCTTTGGCCACTGGAAATCAGGGGTGAGCAAAGTCTGGGGGAGCAGGGTCTCTAGCTGCCTTGAGTATGACAGAGGAACCTCACGTCCGGGAGACTGAATCAGTGTAACAGCTCATTTACTGTTCCCAGGGGCCAGTCTTATAAGAAGTGGGGGGAAGGATGGTCAGACAGGGTAATAGGGCAGGGGTCATTCTCTAATTGGAGGAATTTTGGGGTCTAAAAGTCATGTAATTTTCATGGTGGGTCTTTTGAAACCTGATCACATGATTTCTAGTAAGGGTCTTGGCGTGGGGGAAAATTAGGAATTTGAGCAGAGTGATACTTGAGCTGCGGGCTGTTCTAGGCCTGGGATAAGAGGGAGTGGGTCTACCTCTGACAGTCTCCAGGTGAGATTATTGGATTCTGAGATGCGTTCTACCTTCTATTATCCTGGATATAGTCAGAGTCCCACAGCTCCCCCTCTGTGTTGTCATAGGGTGTAGGGCCAATATATTCCTCAGTCATCTCAGGTAAGGTCTGATAATATACTGGGGCCTGACTAGCTGTATCTTTGTGATCTTGGTCATTTGCTGGCACAGGAATTGGATCAGGCAAGAGGCTAAGAGTAACAAAGTACCAAGAGAAAGTAGGAGTCCTGAGAGGGGAAGGAGCCAGGGTAGGTGGACTAGAGAACCAGGTAGGGATATCAGGTTGGTAGTGGCCAATTAACTCCTTACAGAGATTTTTAAGGGTTTTTATACTCTGTTTCACTCTGTTAGACTCATTGACATAAAAGCAACTCTCTTCCCCCAAAACAACACACATACCCCCACATGTTTGGCTGTTATGAGATCCAGTGCCTGCCAGTTTCGGAGAGTAACACCTGCTAGGGATGTCATTTGTGTCTGGAGGAATCCTCCGCTATTGGTGGACACCATGGCCTGGTTGAGCCTGTCCTGAAAGTTCCTGGTAAGGTAGTGGTCTTGAACAAGTGCCGTAGGTGCTGATCCCGAGGCACCAAGCGAGAGTGTCAGGCCAAGTCCCACCAGCACAGGGATGGAGACTTCTCTCCGTTAGTAGGAGGGGAGCTGGAGGTCTGCTTCTTCTTCATAGAGGTAACCCTGAGGGACAATAATCACGGGGTTGCAGAAGGTCAAAGTGGAGTCACCGACACAAGACAGAGCTCGTCCTCCACACCACAGAAGTGTGGAGGGTTTTCACACAGCATGTACCTGAAAGAGACTCATTTCTGAGACAGCGGGAGTCTGTGGGTTGTGAGGCATGGTGACATAGAGGGATACCGGAGACAGAGTCAAAAAGAGAGATGCCAGGAGGTCAGGTTGGGTGGAGTTTGTCATGTCTGTTGGAAGAACCAAGGAAGCTTTAACAGGAACTGCTGTAAGTAGTGGGCGAGTGACGGAGGCACAGAAAAAACAGAGGCGTTAGGATGGCCTGTGAAGGGGAGGATATTAGCTACGTATTGAACTTACTGAGTCCAGGTGAGGACGGCGTGGATTTTCTGGATGACCTATTTTTCCTGTGAGAGGATAGGGTGGTGGGTGAGCACAGGATAGGAGGGGAGGTGGAGCGAAGCTGCAGGGAGATATGTAAATCTGCATCAGAGTGGCTGGCATAACCATTAGGGTGCACTTTCTGGTAACTCCAGACCGCCATCTATCGCACCAGGTGTCAAATATAGTCAGTGGAAAATGGGTGTTTCTATTTGCAAACATACTGTCTCTGTGGCTTGGTGCAGAGCCCTCTATCTGGCAAGACCAATAGTAGCATCCACCAGAGTAATCAGCATCTGTAAGGCAGCACTGGCTTGTTTGTCAGTGGGGGGGGGGGGGGGGGGGGGGGGGTGGGGGGGGGGGGGGGGGGGGGGGGGGGTGGGGGATGTAGGGGTAGGGATGGTAGAGGTAGACTTAGGATAAACGGGGATAGGAACAGGGCCTGCAGGGCCTGTAGGTGAACTTGATCATAATATCCTGTGGGCTGTTGAACCTGTGGTGTGCCCATGGAGATGTTGCTTTGACTGAAAAACTCATCAAAACCCCAAGGAACATTAGGTTGATTCTGGTTTTTCCTTACCTGCTGGAGGCATTCATCCCAATATAGAGCCCTCCCATTGGAGAAACAGGACTGGGGAGAGAGAAGTGACAAATGTCTCACTAATCTTGGGGGGTGGAGAATGACAACGGAGTCCCCGGGGCTCTTTAAAAGGGATTTAGTCCAAGGCACATGAACGCTGTCCTCTCTAACTGCCCGTCTTAGCTCCGTTAAGTCATTAGCCTGATAGGGTTACCACGCCTGGGGCCACTCATGTGTGCACTGAAGGTTAACAGGGAAAACGTTAACATCAAGGCCCGCAGGCTGGTGGTAAAAATACGGCATGGGCCTTATTGCGGCCACCATACATTTACTGAGTCAGAGTAGGGGAATCAAGGACTGGCACTGGGGAGCTGGCTCCACCAAGTGGGTGGGCATGGGGGGGAAGGGGCGGGTAAAGTGCAGGAGGGTGAGGGGAGTCAGGGGTTATTTTCTGCCTTATTTCCCTAAAGGCAGAGAGGTCAGCCGCAGCGTGGTCCTCTGAACTTTCTTCCTCTGCATCAGAGGGTGTTTCTATTTTTGAATGAGAGTTTTCCTTTGGGCGACGTAAACATTGTCGAATCGTTGCTATGACGGGAAGAAAAGTGAAGGTGGTTTTCCTTCCTGAATTTCTTTCCTATGGGCAAGGTAATCTACGTGGGCCCACACCTCCTGGTAATAAGGGTGTGCAGAGGTCACATGGTGCGGACAGCAGAACTTCTCCCCACAATGTTATGGCTTTTTAAAAAGAGATTTCCATCCCCTGCAGCTTAAGCAGGGCCCTAAGACTCCCTTGGGAGGGACTCCTTGTGATGTGAGCAAGTGTTTCCCGTGATAGAAAAGGGAAGACAAGCCAAGGACAGAGGGCGATGTTCCCGGGTCCCGACAAGGCCAGAGGGGATTCTCCGAAGTCCTGCACATAAGCCTGTCCCCATATTTCAGAAAACCAGCGACTACCCTAAGGGCTTTTAACGGCTGTTGCATTACCAGGTTTTGCTGAGGAGAGCGCTAAACAGAAGGTTTTTGCCAATGCCCTGCCGGACGTCGGATCCCAACAGAGGGCAAGGAGTCTTCCTCAGTCAGTACCAGAGACATCAAGAGATGTCAATTACACCTGCGTCTTATTCGGTCCCTCACAATGGCGTAAACTGAAAGAAAGAAAAAAAAAGAGGAAGAAGACAGAAAATCCGCCAGCCCTCAGGTCCAAGAGGCAAGGCCAGTGATGGCCTTTAACCCACTGTGGGGGTTCTCACCTTCCAGGCTAGTCTCAGATGGTCCCCGTTCAGGCGCCAGCTATCAGGGTCTCCGGGGACTCTGGGTGCTGTTGGCCACCGGCTATCAGGAATCAGTGAAGTCTAGGGGTAAGGGTCTCCTGTGGCCATGAGTATGACAGAGGACCATCATCTCAGGGAGATTGAACCACTGTAACAGCTCATTTAGTGTTCACAGGGGCCAGGCTTACAAGCAGTTGGAGGAAGGAAGGTCAGACAGGGCAATAGGGCAGGGGTCATTCTCTGATTGGAGGAATTGTTGGGTCTGAAAGTTGCCTCATTTGCATGGCGGGTCTTTCAAAACCTGATCATGGGATTTCTGTTAAGGGTCTTGGGGCACGGGAAAATTAATAATTCAAGTAGGCCTGACCTGAGCTGCAGGCCATTCTGGGCCTGGGATAAGAGGGCGTCACTCTTCTTCTGCTGGTCGGTCTCTAGATGAGAGTATAGGGGACCGAGCTGCCTTCTACCTTCTGTTATCCCAGGCCGAGTCACGATCGCACAGTTCTTCAAAACTTTTCACATACACGACTTCAGGTTTTGTTTTGGTATCTCAGGAGCACGTATAGTGGCAATCATATCCGGATAGTGTTGTTTTTGTCTCGTACTTGAATTTAGAATTTAATTTGAAAATATGTGAGATCTAGATTTATGCAAATTTTAGTGTGATCTAGCCCTTATTCATGCTAACTGGCTTATACAATAACTAAACAAACTTCCATCTCACACAAAGGAATTTCTTTGAAATATAGAATCAAAAATGTACTGTTGGAGAACTGGAAGGTAAGAGGAAATCTTGCTACTAAGGATGCTGTGTGCAAGTCCATCATCAGTCTCATTTTTGAGACTGTCCAGAATGCATCTATCACTGAACAACTACAGGGAGATCTGTATTTTTACATGATCCAAATTTATCAATACTTGTATCAGAATTTCATGAGCACTATTCTGGAATGAAATGTTTAACACTTGGTTTACCCTGTATTATTGATCTTTGCTGCAAAACATAAAAGTGGGTGTGGATTTGCCACATTACCTTATAACAATCTGGGGCATAAAGTGTACAGAAAAATCATGCCATTAACAGTCTTATAGGACAAAGCATATCCCTTAAGTGCATAACTAAGCCCGTTTATGTTATGTAGTTAATATATTAGAATTCCCTTAATAGTTATTTGACATTAAGCCAATTATTTGTTTATGTCTCTTAATTTTCTCATCAGAAAATGGAATGCCAATGATACATTCTAAAGTGTTAGAATAATATAATAGAATATATAATCATTTTAGAATAATGTGGGACATGTAGTAGGCATACGGTAATTGTTTGCCCTAGCATTGTTGTTGATATTACATAGACAAGAGTAATTCCTTCTTCATACCAAGAGAGAGGGAAGATGGGAAACCAAGACAGTGGAGTGTGAGTGTAGAGATGCTGTAGAAAGGTCACTCAGTTGACCTTAATTCTTCACAATGATTCTTCTCCCCAGGATGAACAAAGACATTATGTAACTTGACAGATGTTCTGGTCATGACTGGCTAAATGACGCTTTTGATTACAGGCTCTGGTGTAATGTATCCACCATCCTTGAGATTAGAAGTTCAGCCAAGTTCAACCAGGGCAGCAGAAGTCACAGCAAGCGGCACCCTTCATCAAAGAGCTAGTGCACAACCCAGAAAGGCAATAGGTGGCATCAAAGATAAAACACAGAACAAAACTGTCTGAAAGATGTGTTTTACTTTCTTTCCTTTTGTCTTTGACTGGGCAATATTTACAGAACAATATTTACAGAAGAAGTCTGGCTACAGGGTATAAAATTCACTTAGCATTCTGCCCACTCTGAGTATTGACATATCTCTTGATTTTTAAAATAGTATGTTTTTACTTAGGATTAGTTTTGTAAGGAAGATTATGTAGGATCAAGCTCCTAGAAATACGATTATTTCAGGATAGGTATATCTCTTACATAAATATATTACCAGTAAAAAGGAGTATGAAATGGATCTTTCCTGAAAAGGCAATTTCAGATAATGCTTCACAGAGAATTATAAAGAATCACTGTAGTATCAGGTTCTTCCTTTAAAAAATGAAACAGAAAAGGACATAAAATAAAAACAACTCTGAACATGGTAACTTATTTTCCACACGGATGATGTAGCTTGTGAAAGTGTTTGTGGAATATACAATATCATATAGAAATTCAAAATGAATAAAAATAATGACAATGATCACTTTAGAAGTAAATACTATTATAAGTGTGACTTTTAAAAAGTGAAGTGAACATTACATGCATTGCTTGTGGTCCTAGCAAGAAAAATCTAAGATGAATATTGTCGTTATTGAGTAGGTGATTGTTGCTTTAAAAATGAGTAGTGTAGAGGACAGGAGAGTAGGTCAGAGGCAAAGTGCCTTGCATGGCACGTACAAAGCCTGGCCTTCAATCTCTGGGAATCTTTTCCCCCAAATTATAAGACACACAAAATTTATAAAGCTTAGGTATTTTTGTTTCAGGTAACAAACCAGTCAAAATTCTTAATAGTCTACATCAACAACTTTCCTTAAGCAAGGGGGAGAGAATACCTTCTTGAAGAACAAAATTAGTATTTTTGCTTTCCCTAAACTGTGCTGAAACACAAAATTTTATATTGGCACTTAGAGCTTCCATCGCAGTGTGAACTGAGTGAGAATGCATTTAGCCTCTCTCTCTCTCTCTCTCTCTCTCTCTCTCTCTCTCTCTCTCTCTCTCTGTGTGTGTGTGTGTGTGTGTGTGTGTGTGTGCGCGCGCGTGCGCGAAGAATCCAAATTCTCTACACTTTGAAATCTTTTTTTTTTTGCCCTGAAAATGAGCTGAACAGTGAACACTGTATGAGTTTCCATTTGTTAGAAAGGAATTTCAATCAAGAAATCAGCACAACCTATTTCATTTCTCATCAGTAATGCCATAGGACCAAGGATTTGTCTCACAACACTATGGTTCCTCTACATCAGAGATGTCGCAATGCTCTTCCATGTTTCTTTTGAAAAGTCTGTCTCCACAGCATATAAATATAGGTGCTTGACATGTACTTTCTAATGAATAACAGGAAAAAATCTTCTAAAGTGACAGAGAGCTCCTGGGAAGGAAACTTTCCTTCCCTGAAATAAATAAATACAGACTGGAAGAAGATATTTTTTCTTTTAATGTAGAATGTATCTCAATCTTTTCCCCTTCATGTGAAAAAGAAATTTTAAGCCTGTTTTCTGGGAGTACACTTTTGATTTCCTGAAATGCAACAGCCACATTTCCACTTGAAGCAAAAGATTAGACATTTGATGCTGTGTTATTTCTAAGATGAGGTCCAGAAGAGTCCACAACCTAAATTTACAAGAAGCTCTCCAACACACCACTTTTTATTTTCTCTCAGGTCCTGGTTGCTATGTAACTTCTAATTCTTCTATTTTAATTGTTTTATTCTTAAAGACTTCTTAAAGTTTAAATCATATATTTCAAAAAGATATTCCCAGTGATCTTAAATAAAGTTGAATACAAAAGAAAAAGTGATACGTTACCAAAGTGGACAATGTTCACAGTCACCAAACATGAGTTCTCAAGGTATATAAAAAACATTCATAGAAATTATTTACAAAATCTTGATAAGTATATTTTAAATCCTTGACATACTGAAATTGAGAGTCCTTTGACTATTTCCCATGTAGCATCATAGTGAGAACTCATATGGGTGTTGTCCTGGGAGATAGGACATTCCATCCAAACAGTGCACACACTTTGGACCACACAGTTACACAACCACATCATTCATGCTGTCTCTGTGCCTCAAGCCCAGCAACAATATTTCTTTGATGGGGAAATGTATTTGAAAGATACAGATGAGTCAGCTCAGCAGATGCACTGGCTAGAAATTTTTTTTCAAGGGAGAGAAGAAATGAAGAAAATAAAAGATAGATTTTCAGAAATAAAAATATAAAATGTTTACAAAAATGGGCATTGCAGAATAAAAATAGGTTACAAAAGAACACTTACAATACTCGAGACAAAATATAGCCATAAGCCAATAAGGCATGTCAAACTTCAAAGGTAATCACATAAAAGGGAATACAATTAAAACAACTACCAGATATTTTCCCTGGAAAAGCGAGAAAGAGGCAATTTAATATATTGTTATTGAAACCCAAGGAAATACACGGTATACACATTTAGAAGATAAAAATTTTCGATCTAAAACTTAAAATTTTTATGATTTAAATATAGCAATATAATTTATGACTTATCACAAAGAGAATAAAATATGTTAAAATATGTACAAGGAAATATGATTGCAAGACATATGTACTAATGGATTGAGTGACAGTATGTTAGAATTCAATTGCATTCTATAATTTCTGGCATTATTAGTAGGGTAATACATGAAAATGGTTGAACTCCATATTAAAGTACATATAAAGCTGGGTGTGGTAGCAGAGGACTGCAATCCCAAAAATCTGGGAAGCTGAGACAGGAAGAACACAAAGTTGAGTCTTCGGTAGCTTTGGTAACTTAGCAAATTAGTGAGCCCCTTTTTCATGATAAGTAAAAGTTAGAAAAGACTTGTGATGCAACCCAGGACAAAAAAACCTATATTTACCCCTTCAGTGATAAAAAATGATATGGAGAATAATTATAATTATTAAATAAAACCTACTTTGTGTCTGAATTAGTTTTACATGCTGTGACAGAATACCTGATGTCCCTATCATAAGGGAGGAAAGATATGTTTGATTTGTTTCAGAAAGTCATAGTCCATTGACGGGCGGCCAGCAGTGGTGAAAACACGTGATGAAATGCATTTGGAGAGATGTTCACGGTATGGAAGACAGAAAGCCACGCCAGGGCCCAAAGGCGGAGCTACTCTTCCAGGTCCAGCCCAGTAATCTGCTTCTTTTGGGTCAGGCCCCAGTGTTCTGCCTCTTCTGAGCAGGAGCCGCCTCTCAAAAGCATAAGGCTGCACAGGTAGCCCTCTTCATCCAGATGTATGAGGCTTTTTGGGAGGTGCTGCACATCCAAATGATAAGAGCTTGCAAAATAATATGTAACAAGTGAAAACTTAACATCAAATAAAAATTGGTGTATCTGGATGATGAAATTTATAATTTATCAGGGCCCAGTGGCTCAGGCTTGTATTCCCAGTACTCTGAGAGGCTAAAGGAGTCAGACTGCAAGTTCAAGCCCAGTTTGGACAACGGAGTGCATTTGCTGGACAATATCTCAAACAAAATATAATAAATAAATAAGTAAATGGCCTGAGGATATAGCCCAGTGCAAAGGCTCTCTGGCCAGTATGTGGAACTGAAACAAAACAAAACCAACAAAAAGAAAAATTAAAAAGTGCACAAATTATAGTTTAATTTTTCTTACATTTTGAAAACTTATATAAATGCATACAATACACAGAATGATATATGATTATTAATCTATTTTAAACATATTTAAGCATATGTTTATCTATTTTTAAACATATTAAGAGGGAACATTTTCTCAAATAATCCATCCAGCCTCCAGGCTTAGTCACCAGAGGTAATAAAGTAAAAATAACTTCTTCTTTTGAGTTCTGTGGTGCATCCATAACACCAGATAATACTCTGCCATAGTGTTTATCTGTCTGGTAGAGACTCAGCTAATCTCTATAACTGCCACTATTTTTTTTCTGTTTTCTAGAAATAATCATATCATGCAATGTAAGTTTTTCATCTGTTAAATTATTAAGTGAATAAAACATTTAAGCCCATTTCTTATTTTCTCAACTATAAGAATGATCTCTTGCATTCTTGTTTTTGAGACAATTCTTCATGCAATCTTCACCCATTAATTACTCTTCTTCTATCACTCTTTCTGCATATTTCTCTAGTATGATTTTTGCTATTGTTAAGACAACAACTATTCCAAAACCATATTGACTTTTATAGCTCCTGGGAGGTTGATTTTGTGTTTTAAAACAAATACAGATGGATGGCTTCATTGTAATGATTTTTCCTGCAAAGCCTGATCAAGTGTTGCCGTTACATCCTCCTAGAGCAGCAAATGTATCCTCAGATTGGCCAAAGTAGAGTATTCCTAGCTTACAATTTTTTTCTTATTATACTGTGATAACAGAAAGAGTTTAGCATATCTTCTGTCACAGACAGTGTGTTTACCACTCCTTCCCCAATGTGATGTCAGCCTCTCAGAGTCTGCTCCAAGGCCTTGATCACCTAGTACACTCGTTGACACATGTTTCCTGAGGATGTGGCACTTTTCCTGTGGTTTCTCTGGGCTCCAGGACTGCTAGCAGCCTGTCACTTGCTTAGACTCCACGTCATTTCCCCTTCCTTACTTCTTTCCTCGTGAGGGGTTAAACTTGCACAGAAATCTCTGAGATTTCCCAGCATCTTCCCTGTCTCCTCTTCCAAGCTTAAGACTGGCCCTTCAACGTCAATCTTGTCACATGTTCGCCTCCCTGGCCACTGAGGTTAACCCAGATGCCAATCATTCCTCAAAATCATGTGACATTACAATTTGCTTCATATATTAACCACCAATTTAGTGCATTTTTCATTAAAAGTGTAATATCAATCCTAATCATATCAATATATATTCCATATAACATATTATTTAGCAATATATAAATACATACTAAAATAAAATTAGTAAGGGGCTAATTTTAACCAAATTTTACCATATTTTTCCCCAAATTTTAATTATTCTTTCACTTTTAATGCATCCTTTTTTCCTGCCCGTGACGTGATCTGCCTCCCAGAGAGCACTACTTTATACTGCCTCAATCTCTATCCAAGAATATTTTTCCATTGTTGTCCAGGTTTGAGTTATCATTAATTAGGAATCATTTTTATAGACACATATCCAGTAATTCCCTTTTAGTTACATACCCAACGATTTTTGTTTATTTAAAGAAAGTACAAGAAATTAATTTCTGAGTTTTAGTTTTCAGTAATACCTTTTCTTCTGACTTATACATTGTGGATAACTTACTAAGGATTTCTGTTCTAGGAACGAAGTATTTTTTTTTTTTTTTTACACTTTTTGAGTGGCCTATCTTCAGAGCCCTCTGGTAAAAAGGTCTGATGATTAGTACTCTGAGAACACAGAGATCAGTCAGATTTTTTTTTTTTTGCCTCATTGGTAATGTGGTTTTTATTTATGAGTTCTCATACCATGTCCTATAGTATTTCACAATATATAAAGAAATCTTGTCCATATTTGTGTTTTTGGCAAAAAACACAAATTTAAATAAATTAAATTAATATAAAAAGATAATGTTGTACACATGAATAGGGTGTTGTGATGTTTTGGCACACATATTCATTAAATAATGTTTAAACTAGATTAATTATATCTGTCTCCTCAAACATTTTATAAATTTTATGATGAAAATATTCAAAATCATTTAAACTAGCTTTTAAAAACATACAATATACTATTGTCCAAAAAAGACTCAAGATGCACATTTATCTTTAGTTTAGCTTTTTGTAACTTTATTTTTCATGACGTTATTTTCTTTGCATTTTATTTCTGAAATACATTTAGAAATTAGATTTTCTTGGGCTTATGTTCTGTATTTTATCACTGTGCTACCTCCACTCCCAGTTTAGCTTATGTCTGGACAATATTGAAAACACAGCTTCTGCTATTCCACACTTTATCTGGTATTTCTACTGAGTTTTACACTATTTGTTAGGTCCACAGTTTCAGCTAGCCATATCACAGTCTTATTCTGTTATCACAATTTATTCATGATTTAACTCCTAACAGTGCTGGTTTAAATAGTTCTTTTTATATAAATGAGTATCTTAGATTGCATCCTGCTTTCTCTGCTCCCAAACGGCAACTGAATAATCAGGGATCTTACTGTGACATTGTTGTAGTTAAAAAGATCTCCGATCCATGCATGTCTCTTTTATTTGGGCTATTTTGTGCCATGAGGGACGGGTCTGACATGATGACTGGAAACACATTTATGGGCTTTGGATGGGTCTTTAACATTTTATAAGGCATGCTGACACCTACTGCTAGGATCAGTTCTACTCCATTTGCCTTTGGTTTTAACAGTCTCCCATTCATAAATTTATTTTTCCAATCCCAGGTCATTAGCCTTTTGCTCACATACACCTTGGTGATCACGCACTGAGGCAGAAATCAGAGTTTTTCAAGTGCCCTTGAAGCTTTCCTGGTCCTTGTTTGTGGGAAAAGTGATGTTTGTTCCATGTGATTAGATTCACTGTTGATAAAATTTGGTTATATTTAAAATTTGCTCTCCACTAAGATTGGAACTTAAAGAGTGGTGCAATAATTAAATATTGTGATTAATACATAATAACAACAACTTTCCCTCTTTTGACAATCTTAAAATTGGAGAAAAAACCCAAACATCCTAATTTTTATTTCTTTCTTCCCAAGTCTGGTCTCATGACCCAGATTAATGGCAGTAGGAGATGAGATACTTGCAACAGGACTGACCACATCAGTCAACATTTTAATACTGTACTTAACTTTAGACTTTTTAGTGGTCACCAATCAATGCTTCTATCATCTATTTTTTAGTTTCAAAATTTTAGGTCAACAAGACACAGGAAACAAGTCAATCGGAAAGAAATAATGTTTTTATTACTGCTAGAGCTCTTTGGTGGATCTGGCTTTAAATTATGGCTGCCTGAATTTGAAAAGCTTCACCTCAGCATTAGGTGGATACACTTAATATGAGAAGAACTGAACAACAATGGCCTTTTCAACCAGAGGAAGCTTAATCTAAAGAGAGGTAGAGAAAGCAGCCATCCTGCCAGCCAGGCGGTACGATGGGGACTGTAGAGTGCCTTAGCTAATGAAGGCAAGGTGTCACTCTACTACTAAGTGTAGCTGGTTGTATTTTGCTTATTCTTTTACTTCTTTGCTTATAAGGTGACACTCTTTCCCTTTTTCCAAAAAATACTGAGAAAAGAGAATCTGATATTCTACTCTATGACACCTCAGTATTTTTTCCATGTTAGGATAATAGCTAATTCTCTTGTAAGTCCTGATTATGACTGTTCACTTTAGCAGAGAAAAGAAGTAATTTACTAGAATAGTATTGTCCTCCTCTTCATGAGGTCATATCCCTGATGCCAACGTGATTTCTGTGTTAGTGTTCCTGAATTGACTACCTGAGTTTTAGATTTCAAGATGAGTTGGAATTTTACTAATGTAGACCAGGAGTATCCAAGACACATGGACTTGTTAGAAGTACAGATACTCCAGTCTGGTCTAGATCTGCTGATTTGGTGCTTTACCAGGATTCCCCCAGGTAATTCTTATGTACCCTGAAGTTGGATTGGCATTGAATGAGAGCAAGTCATTATGTAAAGATACATGAAAACTGAATATATTTCCTTCCAGATTCCTAAAACAAATTATACATAACCACCTTCTTGAATGCTGCTATTGAAGTTTCTGAAATGATATTAAGCAACGCTGGATGAAATAATGGATGAAATTAACTGATAGTTATTGTAATGATTACTACTGCCTATTTTTAAAATACAATTAGCCATATGACTTAGTTACTTTTTGTTGCTGTGGTTCAATACCCAACATGTACAATTTGAGGGAGGAAAGATTTATTTTAGCTCATGCATTCAGAACAACACAGTCCATTCATTCATGAACAACTGGTAACGGCGGAATCACATGGCAGAGGCAGAGGTGGAGGCAGCTCCCCACGGCACTGCAAACAGGGAGCCCAGTGAGGGAGGAAGGGCTGGACTAACACACACTCCTCCAAGCTCTGTCCTAGTGATCCACCACTTCCAGGTCAAGTGCCAGTGTTCTGCCTCTTCAGGGTGTTAAGCCGGGCAATCTCCCAGCCTAGCCAGGATCCACCTCTCAACATCCCAGGGCATAGGCATCGCATCCAAACACACGAGACTCCAGATCCAAACCATAACACCATGCATTCTCTGCATTTGAATATAAGATCCCTGTCACTATGAGGAACATGTGAAAAGATTACAAGCCCAAAATTGCATCTCCCTACTCAAAAAGAAGGTAGAAAAATTTTCAATGCACAGTTCTTGTTAAAGTTCAAAATACTGAGTTTTGAGACTTTAATAACTCTTTGACCTTGTGAATTAATGTGCCTTCCTCCCAAGACGCCTGGGCAGAAACTCCTTGAAGGACTGTGTAGTGACACATCTTTGATAGTTAGAGCCTGGGCGGTCATCCACTCGCGCATACTGTCTTCTCACTCAGAAGCTGGCATTTGAGGCATATGTTCCTCTTAGCAATGTGTGGAGAATTGCACTGGTGGTGGCCCTGTTCCCAGATCTTCGGATTTTTGTTGTTTCCCATGCTGTTGGGCAGAGTACCAAAACACTAAAAAATTCTTTTATTTTTAAAGATTTCTTGTTGACCACTATCTCTTTGTAGCATTCTGAAGCCCTGGCAATCTCTTCACTATTTGAATATGCCCAGATTTGCATGATATTTGCTGCTACATTCTTTCTCTGCACTGGTGAGTTGTTGCCTTTTTTTTTTTTAAGTTCCTTTACCCTGCTATACTTTGAGGAATGCCCAGTTGAGATTTTAACAGTTTAGTGTGAGTTCAAATTATTTTTGTTTACCACATGTAGAGTTAGCAGTTTTGCTAGATGTAAAGACTTATTTTTCTCCTCCTCTGCTGGTAGTAGACCTAATATGTCCTTTGAATTTGTTTTTTTGAGACCCCTGTCTGTGAAACAGAGAAAATGGACAAAATGTAGGCCTCAAAGATTAGCAAATGTACAATGACATTTTATACTCCGGTCGGAATCTTTCCACTCAGGGGATTTTTTCACATCAGGTCAAGATAGACATAATTTATTGCTGTCCTACGCTTCTTCTTCAAGGTGTCTCCTCTCTCCCATGCCTGTTTTCTCGGGATGCAAGCAATTGTTCCTCAACCATTGAACTGGGACACCTTGAGACTCCCTCAGGAACTACAGTTTATACATCCATGTCTTCCTCTTCAATTGTCCATATTTTCTCTAACAACTTAACATTCCTAAGTATTTTTAGCTTAGTCTTTATAGACAGATTACGAATGTGTTTTTAAAGTAATGTTTTAAGTACTTAAGAGAATATCTGTCAACATTTTTGATATTTTTGATCTGTTTCTGATATTTCTAATAAAAGCTTCCCAATCAATAGAAATTTCCTTTTTTTTTTTTTTCTTTTCTTCTTGGCACCCAGCCACTCTTGCTGATCTAGTGGAAATGAGACAGAACAAGAGTTCCTTTTAAACACCATTTTAAACCTAATTACACCCAGGTGTGTATCCTCCCCACTAACATCTGTCTGGCTTGACATCCAAAATATCATCTTTCATCATCATATGTATATGTTCTTTTCTTTAAAACTACAACATTTCTTATATAAAAATTCACTTTTTATCCATCTTAATTACCTTAAATTTATTTTGTTTTCACTTTTTACTACTCCTGCCATCAAAACTAAAGCATATTTTTAAAATCAGTTCACTCCTCAGCTTATAGAGAAATGACATTCTTAGAGACAGAAGGTTCCAGTTTAGGCTTTTTAAATTGCCTTTCTTAACTCTTTGCATTTACAGGAATTTTATTGATGCGTTAATTGGCCTCAATTGAATTTGATGGTTTACTTCTTATAAATTAATGGCTTCTCTTCTTATATTTTCTATGATAAGATCTCCTAAGATTATATCCACAATGTGGATCTTGGAAATCTAAAACTCTAATCAGATTTGGAAGTAACTCAACCCAGATCTTGTTTGAAACTGACTAAGGGTGCTTAAGTCAAGACAATGCGTATGTGGCTAAACATTGAAAATTCCGAGGTTTCTGCTGAACTAGATCTTCCATTGTAGTTTTGGACTCTAATCTGAGGTAATGGCTGCAAAACACAAGGAAAGCAAAGTAAATGAATCTACTCTTCAGTGCCATAAATGAGTGTCTAGCGATTTTTTTTTTTTTTTTGTCTAATTTAAGGGAGCATACAGTAAGCCTCAAAATCTCCATTCATTCAGCATAACTTAGCTGCTAGGAAAGATCAGTTCAGCTTCAGTGGAGTCTTGTTTAATTATGAAGGACCATTTCACGCTGTAGGTCAAAACAATGTCAATTACAGAGGATGCTATTCTTGCTTGTTAAGAATTGTACAGCCCACACTTACTAATTTAAGGGTCCATTAAAAATAGCAACGAACCTCTAAAAATAGCTAATCTCTCACGGATAAGCCACTCTGAAAGGGTAACTTCCAAAGACAACATAAATTTCATTCTCTAATTTTATTTTAAAATTAGTGCTATTTCAAAAATTTTAATCTCATTTGGTTCCCAAAAACTAGTTCTTACATATCCTCATAGGTTCAGGTTAATTTGTAGTATTAAGTTAAATGAGGGCAAGTGGCATAGGTCAGTGGTTAAAGCACTTGCCTGGCAACCATAAAGCTCTGCGTTTCACTCTCTAGAATCACATAAACTGGGCGTGATGGTGCATGCCTGTAATACCAACACCTGGGAGGATTGACTGAATTTGAGGCCAGCTTTGAATACATAGTGAGATTAGGGCCATCCTGTACTACAAAGACATTGTCTCACAAAACAAATAAAACAAAGCAGTTAATTAATTAATTAATGGAACAGTAGATCATGGGCCTGAGGCTATCTCCCAACTTTGACATCTATATAAACAAACTACACCTCAGTTTGGAACACAAGTTAAAAATCTAATTTAGTAATACTATTTTTTGTTGTTGTTGTTGTTAACAAATAGCTGAGTTTAGTCAATCACAAAAAGCTGTTCTTCAGTCAAGCACAACTGTCAAATTATCATACCATCCCCAAACCTGCAGGCATCTCACTGTAGCCTATCAGGAGATTTCTTTACTTTGCTGCATGTTGAACAAATGAAAATACGCTATCCACTTTTTGTTTTGAACTCTGTATCATTTGATTTAGGAATCATTGTTTGCTCACTTAAGCTATGTTAATATTTTTTCTAAACTTTTTCTTAATAATAAGGTGCTTAGCTTTTCTGGAGAAAAGAAAAAAAAAAAGACAAATTCACTCCTGCTTTTGTCAAACATGCAACAAGACACAAGAGAATCTGAAGTAAGGCAAAACAGAAAAAGCAAGAGTGAAATAATAGGCGACTACTAACAAGTTTGAGAAGAGAATAAGCATTTAGTGTTTTCAATAAAAACTTGCTTGTCCTTGTGTTAGAGGTCATAAACTGTCATGCAGTCCCTAGAGCTGTTGGATATCTACATATGCCCCCTGCAGGGCAAGAATCATACTCTAAACTTATTACAGGGAACAGGAGAAGAGGCACATGCCTCGTTAAGCAGCTGGGTGCAAAAGGAAACCTAGGAAATACTGAGTCACCTCTACTCATTTCTGTACTTAAATGAATTAGTCAGATGTGTTTATCCCACACACTTCTTCTCCGCGAAGAGGAGCATAAAGTCATTCCTTTCTAAGAAAGCAAGACATAACAGGAATAAACACCCCCGCTAGATAGTATAAATGTGGATGGAAGTAATGGCTTGTGAGTTCAATTAATTATGCTTGAGATCCACTTTTTAATCAATTATTTTGGAGAATAATTGAAATAGAAACAAGTAGTGTCCTCCCCCAGCATGAAAATATTAACATTTTTTGGCAATTCGATTCTAACCCATTCCCCAAACTCTCCTTCAGTTAGAAGGCATGTGTAAACTAGATTTAAAATCAACTTTTCTAAGAAAGAAAATGTGATTTTATTTAACCTGATGCTCATTGCGAAAACCGGTGAGCCCAGATAGATTGATGAACAAATGTGTGTTAGTCTAGGTGGGGTTGGGAAGGGGTTCTTTTTAATGAGGTCACAGTGACACAGACTCTAGTCCTGGCTCCAGTACTTGAATTTAAAAGGAAGCTAATAACCATTTTATGATCCCCCACAGCCACTTTTGATAATCAAATTTTTAAATATTAATATATATTTTGAATAATGTTAAGTAAAGTTATTTTTCTGACTACTAGTAATTATTGGCCACCAGTGCAGTGACATGTGCACATCATCCCAGTTGCTTAGAAGGCTGAGGAAGGAAAATAATGACTTCAAGCAAGGACAGTCTGGAGACTATAAGAGATCAACATCAGTAATAAAAAGTGTTACTTGCTGATACGTGTTACTTTATGAGCTCATTTGCATTATATATATATATATATATATATATATATATATATATATATATATATATCTCCTTAAAACTATTGTTGAAGAAATTACTTTAATTATCTCCTTTCTTCTTTACCTGAACAGGTTATTATTGCTATTAGTCACTTACCAGTCTTCTGAGGAGAATATTCCTCCCTGGAGGATTTTTTTTTCTAGATCACCAAATCATAATAAGTACAAAACGTCTCTGAAAATTTTGCTGTCAGTTAACATCTGTGCCACAAGCGTAATTCCTGCAACATCCATCCCAAGAGCTGTACATTCAGGGATAAATGGTGCTGTGATGAGTGTGTGCTTTTGTATATCCATGAAGAGGATTTGAAGAAGAGAGAACACAATTTAGTCATAAAAAAAAAAACTTTCCTTTACAAGTATTACCAGAAGAACAACCTTAATATTTTGTAGTTTCCCCGTAGAAATCAGAACTAAATGTTTCAAAAGTTGCTTACTGGACGGCCAATTACATGGCCTACTATTAAGTAACCTTACTTTGGCTACATCTTCCAGGAGCCAGGAGATGGCAGATAAAGTGGTCATTTTCAGGTAGAATATGTACAGAATTCTGCAAACTTTTTCCCGATACAGATTCATAAGACAGTGTGATGTTTCTCACTGTCTGAAGCCTAGATATACTTGACCAAATAATAGTTTGAGAAAAATCTTGAGGCCGTAATTTCTGTGATTACTTTCATCCTGTCATCAAGCTGAACGTGTCATATTTACTAACAAACAAAAACCCTTAACACTGCTTCAGGCGCTTGTGTTTTCTTCAAGCAAATATTAATCAAAATAGAAGCATTTCAGAGGTTTCTGTTTTATTTGCGAAGAACACATCTTTAATTTGTATGCACTTGTAAAATAAAGATATCGATCATTCCAAAAGTTTTTAGAATGTATATTATTTTGTAGTCTTAAGTAAATTGAGTTGAATAAACTTGGAGCACAATTTTTCTTACATTTTTCACATCATTAAGGAAGCTTGGAGAAATACCTATCTCTCTTACCATATCTGGCAATAATACTTTACAGTGAGACTAACAGCGACCTAATAGAAGTTATACTGGTGTGATTTTTTCAATATCAAGATGTAAAATGCATAATGTAAAGCCAGTGCATACATATGTAGAAAAAAATGCATTAGATACAGGTACTATTTGAAGAGATCTGAATCCAATTATGATATAGTTCTTACAAAATTTCATTAAGAAAATGTATACCTCTGTCAAAAAATCTTTGAATAGCCTGGTGTTAATATAGAGTCCAATGAAAATAAATGAAAATAATTATATCATACTGAGAATTTTCATAAAATTGCAGATATAGTATCAGTTTATTTAATAAGAAAAATCTCATGAACAGTAAAAGAACCATATTGCCACTTTTTTTTTACTATAGGATATTTTTTAAAGGTGCTAAACAAATTGTGATTCATCCAAATAGTTATTTTGTAATTTAAGCCCATGGTATTGACTTGTTACATAACTTTATTCCCTGGTTTAAACCTTATGAGTAGCTTTTATTTGATTTTCAAACTTTTGTAGAATATTTTGAACAAAATATTAAAACTGCCACGATGATTTATGCTTTTTTTCCTGCCTGCTATAAATATTCAGCCCATTAAGTAAATTAAACATTTTTAAAGTGATTTTGACTTTTTTCCCCCCAGTGGATAATGGTCACAAGTTATCAGAGTTCATATTTCTTTTCAGGATTCCCAATTTGAGCGATCAAATACTTTAAAGTTCCTTATTGAAAAAAAATATATATTTCCTCATAGTTTTCCTGGCAAGACATCCTCCATTTGTCTTCAAGATTTTATTGTTAACAAATCTTGGCATTCGTTGTCTTACTAGAAAGAAACCTTCAAGTGGAAAAGCAAACTCTAATACGGGGAGACATTTTGAGAAGGTCTGAAGAAGACAGCTCCAAATTTACTGATCAATGGGAGGCTGGCACGAAAACCAGGCACTTGTGGGCAGAGATGGTGCTATAGATGCTAGTTTGGGATCGATTAACTCGCTTCAGAGTATCTGTCCACAGTATTTTTTTTTTTTTTAATCCGTGTTAAGAGTCCTGGGTCTCACCAGGGCGTCTTGAGTTCTTGAAGTGTTTTTTACAAATTGAACCAACCAATTCATGTTCTTTTGGTTGCTACTATGAACAGATTATTTTCATAATTATGCCCTTGATAACTTATACTGAACATTATAACAAAAATCAACAAATGATGCCAATATATGTCATATTGCCAAGACATTCTGCTAGAAAATAAAAATATGTTGCCTAACATTCATTGTGTATATCACATGTATATTGCTTAGCCTCCTGTGAAGTGTTTCTTTTCTATATTTTAATAGTTTTGAGCAATGGAAAAGTGCTTTTGTATTTTTGAATGTATAAAAATAATTAGCAGATTCAATTTCTGGCATGTTTTTTTTTTTTTTTTCTAGCCAAAGCGATTGCTTTTTTGTTTCTTTTGAACACTTGTTTCCTTAGCATAATAACCGGAGATAAAGGATGATGTTATCACCCTGCCATGTTATTTGCATCTGAATATTTGAAATCTAATTTTAAACAAATTTAGATAAGTCTTGGAACTAGAAGCTGTGACTTACACTAAGTCATGACTTTTACTCCATAATGCATTGAGAAATTATGGCAAATTAGTGTATCCCGTCACTGAAGTGACAAGCTCAGACCCCTTTCTACAATTTTTAACATTATTTTTGTTATTAACACAGGATCACCTTTCATGTGAATATCTTCACATCTCCAACACATTAGCTATATAAATGTTGATATTTTCGATGACACATAGGAAGAGAGAATCCTTGATCCGCACCAAAATTCTTTATTTACTGAGCCATTGTAAGAAAATCAAGGTCTTAAAAACCTGGGATTTAAATGACTGTTGTGAAATGTGATGAAACAACAGTATAATTAAGTCCATAACTTGGAGTCAAAATGCATGGAACATTTATTCAGCAAAATAATTTCAAATCAGTATAGTAGTAAAGATTAAAATTAATTTTGAAGAAAATTAAAGACTTATTCATTGGATGAAAATTTATGTTTTAATGCAACTAAAACAACTCAGTGTTCCAGGTGATTGTAGTTTTGGAAAAAAAATGTTTTGAAAACGCATATTGTACATGGAAGTCCTAGAAGTGTTTATTACCTTTACCTGAAGCACACTTTGCTTTGCTATTAAAATTTTGTAACTTACTGTATATTTATGAATATTTACAGGTACCTAGGTGTTTTAAAAATGAACTCATTGTTATATTCTAGAGCAACAGTACACACCAGAAATCTTGATACAAGCTGGCTCCATTTAGTTTGCTGTCCTGCTCATGACTTAAACTTTCATTTTCCAAATACATTTTACATGTGTTTTTAAAATTATCCATAACTTTTTAAAGTAAGAATAACTATGCCCCGACTCGGAGACACTCAAGTCAGGAGCAGCAAAGCTACAAGTGGCAAGGACATCCAGATAAGATCCAGGAACGGTTACAACGAACCGTGCTGCAGTCGGCCTTTTTCACGTTAATATTCAAGGTGGTTTATTTCGGTTTCCGGAAGCCTTAGACGCGCTATTAATCTTCTCTTTTGAACTTGACAGGAAGTTTAGCTACAATGTATACAAAGTTGCTTTTATCCGCACTTTATAAAAGGAGCTGCTAATGTAATTCAAATTCGTTGTTTCAGTATTGTGTGGTTGGAGGGAAGTTGCCGGTTGGTTTCTCCCCTCTAGTGGTTGGCTATCGCCTCGTGCCTAAAATGAGGCGGTGGAGACGACACGCAGTCCTGCGGGACACAGACCTGGAAGCAAAAGTGAGCTGCCAAGTGCCTCACTTTCCTACCTCATCAACGATTAGCCCCTTTTAGGTCCATAATCAGGAATTTGTTTTCCTTCTAAAACATTATTTCCTTTTTTAAAAATTGATAAGAGTAAGAAATGAGTTTATAACTGGGAAATCTGAGGATCTTAGGCAAATTTGCTGTCAAGAAAAATTTCCTTTTTGTTACCATATTTTCCATGAAAACAAAATGTAGTCCATAATAAGAAAATGCAAGTTGAGTTTCTTCCTTCCTCCATATTTAATATTAGTTCAATAAGTGCCCTTACATGGTTCCTCATTATGGAGGGTATATTTTTCTTAATTAGCTAAAATAAACATTAAATATTGGTATACATTAATATTCATTGAATATTCATTTATTTTGAATGTGTATTTTACTTCTAAATTCTTTATGGTCAATCTCATCTTGCAGACAGTATCTACTTGCCTCTTTCCTATGATTCTCAGTTTCCCTCAACAATACTGTACTCAGTTTTGTTTATTTGAGAAGAAACTCACATATTAAGGAAACAGTATTTGTAATTTTTAAACGTGCACAGGCTGTGATCATTGTTTCTTTCTAGAAGTTATCATTAATGTAACTTCAAATAACAGAGACAGGAAAGCTCAGGGAGGTGATGCACACAATTATCTGAGAAGTTGGGAGGCTGAGGCACGAGGATTCCTGTGAATTCTAGGCCAGCCCAGGCTACATAGTGAGTTTAGGACCAGTCTAGACTAGAGGGAGACGCTATCTCAATAGCAAAACAATTGAAAACAAACAAAAAAGCAAAACAACAAAAATAAAAACACCGAGAGGCTAAGAAATATAGGTAGATAGATAGGTAAGGAGAACTCAATTTCAATTCTGACAGAAAGAGCCACTTTACTTAGGCAGGAACACTACGGTATGTATTACAAATGGTAAACATTTTTCATTATTCTCTGTATTCCTTGGGATCTATTTTTATGTAGTGTTCATCATTATATGTCTGAAAAATGTTCGTTACTTTAAAAATTTAACATACCTGCCAATTTTGGGTTAATATATAAGACAATTTTATTCAATGTGAATAAGAATTTAATGAGGAGAGATAAATTTTATGTTTAACTAATGTTAAGGATAATGTTAATAGTATCAGTAATGTACTTTTACTGGTGATACAGTTCCTATCTGATAGTTCATTAATAATGTGTCTCACAATGGAATTGTTATTAATATTCTGATAAAGGTAAAATTGTTTTACATGATGAAAGTTATAGAATTTGATTCCTGAACTTATTTTAATATAATCTAACAAGTTTCATTTTTTTTGCTTGACTAATATCTCTTGGTTTTAAAAAAAAACTGAAACTATTGTTAACTCTTTTTTTTACCATGCTTAAAGTTCAGTGTCTAAAACATACAAATGAACTGTGTGATCCAACACTAATTTTTTCCACAATTAATGAGAATATTTGCAGATTTAAATCATCAAGTCTGAGTAAAAATGAATATATCACTCAATTATCTGGTAATTAAAAATCCCAGGAATTCATCTAAGAAAAATGTAAATCTTATCTTAATTTTGAGATTCAGTGTTGTTTTGGATAAAACACAAAACCCAATGTTGATATCTTTGTAAAGTATTATTGATAATTGATTCAGTAAAATAATACAACTATTCAAAATAAAACTAAGTATTTGACACATCTAAAGTAAAAAGATGTGTAGAAAATGTCGTGTGTGAGAACTTAGCAAATGTATCTAAGGAACAGGAGGGCAGCCTACATTACCACCCCTTGTAGGGAAGGACCATTTGATAGATATGTGTAAAATCCCAGAGTCCTGTGTAATTGAGAGAGGTGACACCATTCCTTTGGGAGGTGAGAGAAGGGTTTAGATATTTTCAAGAGGCACTTCCTTATGCCAAAAGAAGTTTACAAGAAATGTAAGATTTATACTATGAAGAAAATGCAAAATATATATTAAATAGATATAACTACAAAATATATATGTATATTCATACACATATATTTATGTAATTTTAGTCAAATTTCATTTAGAAAAACATGTAGGTGGGTATTATTTTCTGTTTTCTCCCATTTCATTAATATTTATATGTGACACATAATTACATAATGTTTACATTGAACTTGAGTATTTTTGCACATATATATCATGTAAGAGCTACAAGCCCTTCCCCTATCCCTTTTTGACTCTCTCATACATCACCCTCTCCCTTAACTTTGTTACCCCCACCACCATATAGTTCTATGAAATGACTGTATTCTAGGTTTCTCATATTGGAGAGACCATTCCATATTTCATCTTTTGTGTTTGACTCACTTCACTGAGCTTGATGGCCTCAAGTTGTATCCATTTACCTCCAAAAGACTCAAAACCACTGCCTTTATAGACGAATGGTACTCTATTATGTACACATAACCGCATTTGTTGTATGTATTGGTCCGTTGATGTTTTTTTGGGGGGATTAGACATTTTAGCTATTGTTAGTTGTGCTGCTATGAACATAGATATACAAATATCTCTTTTATATGATATCTCTTTTAATTCTTTTGAAAAAGTTCCAAGAAAAGATATTGCTGGATCAAAGGGGCTATGCATTTTCAGACTTTTCAGGAATTTGCATACTGCCCTCCATAGTCTTTGGACCAGTTAACCTTCCCGCCATCTGAGTAAGAGGTTCCTTTTTCCTCGTAGCCTCGCCAGCACTGATTAATATTCGAATGTTCTTGGTATACTCCATTCTCTCTGGGGTTAGATGGCATCTTAGTGATGTTTTGTTTTCCATTTCTTTAATTACTAAGGATGCTAAACATCTGTTCATGTATGTATTGGCCATTTGTACTTCTTCATCTGAGAATTGCCTATTCATTTCAATTGTCCATTTTTTAATCAGGCCTTTGAAATTGAGTGATCTGCTTTTCTCCCATTCCTTATATATTCTGTGTGTTCTAGATATTAGCCTCCTATCTGAGGTAGAGGTGATGGAATTATTTGTCATTCGATTGGTACTCTCTTCATTCTGTTGGTAATTTCCTTTTCTGTGCAGAAACTTTTTAATGTGACAGAATTCCAGTCATGGACTCTGGGGGCTATTTCTTTTGTATTGGGTGTCTTATTAAGAAAGTTCTGTCTGACACATACATTCTTTCGATTTTTGCCTAATTTGCTTCTATTCTCAATATCCCATCAAAAAATCAAATATTTAGGAGTAAACTTAACCAAGAACCTCTACAAAGAAAATATATTATATTCAAAAACAAAATCAAAGAAGACATCAGAAAATGGAAAGACTTATGTGTTCTTGGATAGGTACAATTAATGTAAAAATGACAGTACTGCCAAAACTGATATACAGATTCAATATAATCCCTATTAAAATATCGACAACCATTTTTTTTTCCACAGAACTTGAAGAAACAATTCTGATATACATATCTGTTTTCTTTTTAAGGAAATATGAGTTATTTCTATTGAAATAGAGGCATATCTGTTTGGAATTGCTGCATCACAGGGAAAACTTCAGAGTGTCATAAATTAACTGAGTCTAAAATCCATGGGATTTTTGCACTGCACTCACATGATTCATTTGACAAGAACTGAATCATCAATAAGTCAAATATACCATGAACTTTATCAATTATACGATGCAATGCTTAACTGCAGTACATAAGCAACATAACTACACTATAAGTGAATTAATTTCTGAGAAAATTTGGAATCAAAGCATTTTCTATACAAACCTTATTTATGTTAGACAAAAGTAAAAATTGAAAGTTTATATTTACATAATTTATAATTTGTTTGGGACTATATTTTTAATATGCCATCAAAAGTAAATTTGAAAAGTCAAGCACAGAAAAGAAAATCTCATTAAAATGAACAAGATTACCTGAACACTTTATTTCTCTCAAGAAGACATACAAATACTTAACAGATGTATGAAAAAGTGCTCAGCATCAGTAATCACTAAGCTAATGAAAACTGAAACAGATGTGAAACATCACTTCCTTTCCCAGCTTAGGGTGCCATGTCAGAAATACAGGACACAAGTAACGTCGGTGAGAGTGAGGCCAAAAGAAAGATGGTATCCCTGTTGATGGGAAAGAACACTGGTCAACCTCTAGTAGAAAGTGGTAAGGAGGTCCTCAAAGAAATGAAGGGCAGAACTAGCAGGGCATGAGCCAATCCCACACCTAAATAAACACTCAAAAGAGAAGTCACCATTTTGGAAATATGTCCGTCCCTTCACTTTCACTGCTGCACCACTCAGGATGACCAAGTATAGGGAGAGCAAACTGAGTGCTCAGTGATTAATACATCCTGTCACGCACGTGCGTCGTGATTCTCTTCTGCTTAAAAAGAAATGGAGACCCCACCATTTGGTACCTGGATCTGGAGTATACTGTGTTACAGTAGGTATGTCATACATAAGAAGAAAAATAGTGCATGACTTCACATAAATGTAGGTAAGGGAGAAGGTAGAAAAATCGGAATACGGGGCTGGAAGAACGGCATAGCCGTTAAAGTGCATACATCCCAAGTTCAAGGCCCTAAATTCGATTCCCCAGTACCACATAAATCCAGGTGTGGTGGTGCCCACCTGTAATCCCAGCACTCAGGAGGCTGAAACAGGAGGATTGCCATGAGTCTAAGGGCAGCCTGGGACACATAGTGAGTTCAGGTCCATCCTGGTGTACAGAGCAAAACCCCGTTTTTTGTTGTTGTTGTTGTTTTGTTTTGTTTTGTTTTTTTAATAGGACTATGTAGGTTGAAGAGTGCAGCAGATGTGTAGGATGAATGCATCTAGAAATAGACTGTGAATCACTGAGAATATGATTAATTAAGGGGAAAAGGAAGTATAAATGAGCACAATGTGATATATCTCCTCAAGCTGAACACAGCTATTGTGCATCACAATACGAACTAATAAAAATAATGATTTGGATAAAATTGCATTGCATTAAGATTTTTTGTCATGTAAGTAGGTTTTATGTATACTTATTACCAAATAAAATCTTAGCTATGATAGATATGTTAATGTGCTTCATTTAACATAATATCTACCTATATATTACATAAAATATTATCAACATATTACACAGAATAAAGTTAATTTGAAAAAACAATATAGAAAAAATAAATATATGTTTAAAATTTGAATGTAATAAATGGTGCTTACTAATATATTTAAAAAATAACTGCAGTA